>SNQJ01S0006988.1:15553-50612 GCA_010110895.2 Picea sitchensis | reverse complement strand
ATATGATGGTTCCCAGTACTTTCACATCGTGGGAGTCAAAGTTCCCAGTAATTTTATGGGATATACGTGGAAAGAATGCTCTTGGAGGAGGATATTGGTTTCTTCATTGCATGACAACACATGGCCGTGCTCATGTGGGCCAGAATGCCATGTCAAGATCAAGGCTGAGTTGTTGGTTTCATGATTGTTTGATTGCACCTATTGACATTGTGTATTCTAACAAGAGATTCCATGAAACCATATTTGAGAAGAGATGAACCAATATTTGAGAACAAACGAAGAAAGGTATTTACCAGATTAATGAAGTTTCTACTTTTATTTTGTATGAATAATGAACCTTTAATATTTCATCCTTAACTTCTGATGCAAACCCCCTCCCTCACTCAGGGTCTGCTGACCTCTTGGTCTAAGGATATTCAATTTACAGGAGCTGGATAAAATCACAAGGTCCCACTGGATCCTTTGGTTTTGGTTCCACATGCCTTTTCCCTCAATTCCAGGCCAAAAACCCCTTTCGGAGAACCTATACTGGTTGATATTTCGAATGATGTCACCCTAGGATAAAAAACGTGGGCTTAACCCTTTTATTCCGCCCAATTTGAGAACTTCGGAGCTTTCGCACTCCAGAAGCCTTCAACCAACACTCTTTGGTGCTTTCTATCCCTCGAGCCTTCCAAAGCTTATTCCTGTTAACCCCTCCTACTTGCCGAAAAATTTATATACGATGGAGGACCTAGGTGGACTCTGGGACTCTGATCTCCAAGAGTCCGTACAACTCCAATTATAGTTCCACCTGAACAAAGAACTAGAAAAGCGTTATTTGATTGCCATGTGTCACTCAATCTGATGGTTACGATGTGGTCCAACCTTCAGAGATTCGAGATATTTGGAAGTCTTACAACTTGCTTCCAACCAAATGGTCAAGCCTTCAAACAACCTTAATCCACTAACACGTCACTTGACCTATGAATGAATATAATTTAATTTGGGGCTCGAGACTTTGACAGTCCCCACTCCTCTGCGCCTCGAAACTCCCAAATGTGTGAATTCTGAAGGACTTCCACTATTATCCCTTTCACAACTTCTTCTAAATATAACAGCTGTCAGATCCCCTACATAATCCTAAATGGATCTCGTCCATTCAACCCTTGAAACAAACAAATATTTCAAACTTATAGAGTTCAAAGGGTATAAAGGGTTAAACCTCATGCAACTTACCAGGATCTAATAGTTGCTTTCGCCTATGCTCATATTCGATGGTTAGGTTATTTTCTCATCCATCCATGCTCCTTTATTTGGACGTAGATGTGATGGTCCATATTTATTTCTCGCCTAGATTGACGTCTCCTATAGCTTCACCCTTCTGCGCACTTCGCCTTCCGATCAAGGATTTTCTCAATGACATCAAAGGTTCCTACCTTTGATCCATGTTATGGACTCTAACTTCCCGGTCTCAACTGGTGCTTTACCTCCTGAGCTTTGGAGCTAATTTGAGGTTTTTCAAGGTTAGTTGCCATTTTCTCCTTCAAAAAGTATTTCTTCCCTCCTGGCATCTCAACGCTCTATCTCCTAAGCTTTGTTAACCTGAAGTCAGCTGACCTCTGGTGCACTTCCTTGTGATTTTCTCAGAGTATAGGAATTAGAATCTCTCTTCCTTTTTCACTCCTTGTGTAGGCCTTTCTGTGCATGATGACACTAGCTCTCTTGAGACTTTTCCAAAAATTAGTCAAATTTCTCTCTCGATGCACACCTTGCACGAGTACTTCCTGAAACTTGCTCTCCTATGAGAAATTGTGTGTTCCTTGAGCTTCACATTATCTCTCTTGAGCTTCTGAGTCAAACTTGACTATGCATGTGCACTCCTTGTGGGAATTGTGCATAATTTCACTTCTCCTCCTAAGCTTTTCCTTTTGGTTTTCCCTCTTGGCAACCTTTCCGCTAGAACTTTAAAGAGAGTTCTTGCGCAACCCTTGCACCTACTAAATGCATTCCTTGCAGAGCCCTTAGAGTATTTAGTAACTCTAACGAATCTTCTTTAGGGTGTTCAACAACCCTGATGTGCACTTCTTGCACAATTCCTTTGAGTTGTAGAGTTATTCTAGTGTTCCCACCTAGCATGCTCTTTCTGAACTCGAAACAAAGTTCAGGTGCACTTTTTGCACCAGCATAAGAGCCCAAAACTACTCAGAATATCACAATCATATAGGGGATTCTATCACTCCGTGTAAATGGAAATAAACATGCATTTAAAAACATACATAAATAAACACATAGAACATTCATGAAATAACGATTCATCACACATAAAATTCAGACATGTTATATGAAGGAAAAACTAATTTGTATTAATTTGAATGCTTTCTTTACAAAGTTTTACAAGGGTTGGACTATAACAAAGTCTCAACACTTCTCCTCTCTTCTCTTGAGCTCTCTCAACTCACTCATCTACTCCTAACACTAGTGAATTTTGATTACAAGAGATTTTTACAAAAGAGGTGATCCTCGATCCTTTCCTCCATTAACCTACTCTCATTGAATTACATTCAAAGGGAATCTAGTCCAAATCATATCTAGATCCCTCCTACTACCCACCATTAAAGGAGACCCTATCTATTACAATAACTTGACATGTTCATAGACATAGATTCATATTTCCTTAAGGTTCACAAACTTAAATGACATTTAATTGCATCAAAATTTTTAAATTGGGTTCAAAATGAGAGGGTTGGTGCCTCTATTTCCTTGGAACCCATTCCTCCTAGTGCGTTAATGTGTTGTCTTCTTGATGTGCTGGGGAGTTTTTTGAGATGGAGAAATTATCCTACATCATACTCGCATTTAGAAAATCATGACTCTATTTCCATGACTCCCCTACTTTTGAGGTTGAAATCCTCTAGGGTTCCAAACTTTGATTTGGATTTGTCCATATTCTCCTCTTCTATGTTTCTTTTTTCTTCCCTAAATGCATACCGAGTCCTCCTTCATTGATATTCTCTCACATTTGTCCACTGCAAGTTGCATTGACTCGAGCATAAGCTTCCTAATCTCCTCTATCACTTTGTCTTGTTGGTCCATGAGATGGCTCTCCTTTTCCAGTCTTCTCTATTGATGCATCTCCTTCTTATCAACTTGATCGAAGGGCAGATCAATCTGATATCCCACACTGATTTCATCTCCCATAGTATTGAATTGCCACTACAATGTAGGTTCAAAATATGCAACCTCATTACTGAGTTGTTTCCCAGCTGTCTCCTCTGATAATTCAATTTATGTCATCTTTGCCTCTGGTGCACTAGCACAAGTCTAGTTTCATCCACCTGCTCCTCATGCAAGAATTATTCTTCGCTCTGCATGATTGTCTCCTTATGTAAGTATTCTACTATGTCTGTGTGGAATAGCTAATCCTTCAACATTTTCAACTCCTTCTTCTATGGAGTGAGCATCTAATATGAATTCTCCTCTTCCCTCATCTTTTGAGCAGATGTCAATGTCTTCTCCTCCTTGTCCTCTTTGGCAATGTTGTTGGTTTTCTTTCCTCTTCTAGAATGGAAGCACATGTATTTGGCCTCAATTGGAGCTGCTTGGTAGGAATATTTTGATTCCTCAATGATAGAGTCACCTATGATCCTCCATACAGAGGGTCCAAAGTATTTAACTTCTCCTAATCTTCATTCATGTGGTCTGCAACCCCACATAAAATCTCATGCTCATGATACTTCTCTCCGACCTGTTTTTCTTCTCCTTCCAACACTTCTTACTGGTATGAACTTATCTCTGAGTTATCGAGACTTTTAGATAGTCTCACCTCATCCTCCTTTCCCACCTAGAGCTTGATGTTTCACTTCTTCCCCCCTAGTAGTCTATGATATCTTCAGTTGATCTTCTCCTCATCACTGATGGTTTCTCTAGTCACTAGCTCGCAAATGCAAACCATCACCCTCTGTGGAACTAGGCTTTAGAATGACTCATTACTTATTCCAGCTCTTAGTGCTGCCTCCTAGAAACCAATTGCTAGATAGGCCATTTTACTCTTCACTTCAAATTCCATTTGTACATCCAACGTACATGTTCTTCCTGTTGCATCTTATTCCACTATAGCGTCAACCTGTTGATCTATCATCTCATATGCTTGAGCTCTTTATCCCTTGGTTCTTTCCACGTCTGCAGACATTCTTCTCCTTGAAATTTCCTCTGGCCTTAAATATCCATTCTTCTCTTCACCTTCACCCCCCCTGGCTATATGATGTCTACTCTACAAATAAGAGAAGCACCAGCATTCTATTGCACCCCACCTGGTTGTCAAATAGCACCAGCATTCTATTGCACCCCACCTGGTTGTCAAATATCTGTTAAACACTTGCAAATAGATATTCACATAGTATCACACTTTGTCTTGTCCTTTTCCTATTGTCTACAAGAAAAACATGCTATGATTCCACTTGATGGTATCATACAAAACTTTCCTCCTTCTTGCTAACTAAAAATAAAATCATGCTCTAATACCACTTGATGCAGACCCCATGCATCATTCGGGGTCCGTTGACCTCCTGGTCTAAGGATCTTGAATTTATAGGAGCTCGATCAACTCATATATCATCTCACAAGTCTTTTGAATCTTATGCCTACCAAAACATCCTACCTGCTGACAAATTTCTATACGATGGATGGCATGAATGGACTTTGGGACTACAGTCTCTACGAGTCCTTACACCTCCTATTGTAGTTTCTCCCAAACAATGAACCAGTGAAGTGATAATTGGGTGCCACATGTCACTCGATCATATGGTTACGATGTGCTCTGACGTTCAAATCTTTGGGAAAATTGCAAGTCTTAGCACCTTCTTCCTCCCGAATGGTGAGCCCTATGATCTACCTTAATCCACTAACACATCACTTCGCCAATGAACGACCCCGATTTAATTTGGGCCTCAAGACATCGACAGTCCCCACTCCTCTGCACTTACAAACTCTCGAATGTGTGAAGGTTGAAGGATTTCTATTGTTATCCCTTGCGTAACTTCTTCCATATCTAACGAATCTCAGATCTCCCACATAGTCCTAAATGGATGTTTTCCATTCAATCCTTGAAACAAACAAATCCTCTGAATATACGGTGTTTAAGGGGTGTAAAGGGTTAAACCCTGTGCAACTTATTAGGATCTGATGGTTCTTGTCGCATGTGCTCAAATCCAATGGTTAAGGTATTTTCTACTCCATGCACACTACTTCATCTAGACATAGATCTAATGGTCCATATTTCTCTCCCATTGAGATTGATGGTTCCTATAGCTTCTCCCTTCTACGCACTTCACCTTCCGATGAAGGATGTTCTCAATTACGTCAAAGTTTCTAACCTTTGATCCCTCTTCTGGACTCTGACAGTCCGACTTCAACTAGCACTTTACCTCTTGATATTTGGAACTCCTTGGAGGTTTTTCTAGGGAACTTCCCCTTTCCTCCTTCAACAAGTATTTATGCTCTCCTAGAAGCTCAATGCTCTTTCTCCTGAGCTTTGTTAACCTGAATTCACTCGACTTCTAGTGCACTTCCTTGCACTTTTCTCACAGTCTAGGACTCAAACTATCTCTTCCTTTTTCAATCCTTTCATAGGCCTTTATGTGCACAACTACACTAGATCTCTTAAGACTTTTCCAACACTTAGTCAAATTTCTTGCCCAACGCACACTTTGCGTGGGTCCTTCCTGAACCTTTCTCTCCTATGAGAAACTGTGTTTTCCTCACACTGACTCTTCCAAAGATTCACGTTATCTCTATCGATCTTCTGAGTCAAACTTGACTATGCTTGCACACTCCTTGTCGAAACTGTGCATAATTGCACTGCTCTTACTGATATTTTCCTTCTGGTGTGACCTCTTGGAAACCTTTCTCCCAGAACTCGAAATAGATTTCTCGTGCACTCCTTGTGCCTACTCAATGCACTCTTTTCAGATCCCTCATAGTATTCAGTAACTCTGATGAACCTTCTTCAGGGTGTTAAGTAACCCTCATGTGAACTTATTTCAAAATTCCTCTCAGTTGTAGAGTGATTCTTGTGTGTCCACCTGGCATGCTCTTTTTGAACTCAAAACAGAGTTCAGGTGCACTCCTTGCACCTACTTAAGATCCCAAAACTACTCAAAATATCCCAATCAAACATGGGATTCTATCATTTCCTGTAAATGGACCTAAACATGCACTTAACAACATAGATAAATAAACACAGAGAACATTCATGAAATAATCATTCATCACACATAAAACACGGACACCTTATATGCAGGAATTTAAACTACTTTGTATTAATATGAATGCTTTCTGTACAAAATTTTACAAGTGTTGGACTACAACAGAGTCTCAACACTTCTCCTCTCTTCTCTTGATCTCTTTCAACTCATTCATCTACTCCTAACTCAAATGAATTTTGATTACAAGATATTTTTATAAAAGAGGGGCCCCTTTAGCCTTCCCTCCACTCACCTACTCACATTGAATTGCATCAAATTACATTCAATGGGCATCTAGTCCAAATCATATCTATATCCCTCCTATTGTCATCCATTAAAGGATACCCTATCTATTACAATAACTCGGCTTGTTCAGAGACATAGGCTTATTTTTCCTTAAGGCTCATAGACTTAAATTACATTTAATTGCATTAAAAGTTTTAAGTTGGGTTCAAAATGAGAGGGATGGTGCCTCTCTTTCCTTGGAACCCATTCCTCCTATTGTGTTAATTCATTGTTTTGTTGATGCACTGGCGCATTTGCTGAGATGGAGAAATGCTCTTTCATCAACTTCTCTTTATCTTCACAGGGAAACGTGTTCTTCTGACATACTAATTTGAGCTTCAGGCCCATATGGAGGGACAATATATGTTTTCTCCTCAAAAATCCTGAGTATAGCTTGGCATTTCATATGGTCCTACGCAAACTCTTCCAATTTATCCATGATGGACAAATGATCCAAAGAAGAGTGGGCTAGAGAAGGGTTGAGAGGGGGTTGCTCAGGAATGTCAGTGATGTCTGTGCCTATGCCTGCGGTCCATGCATCAACTTCCATGTTTGTGTCTAGGTACCTTGCTATTATTTGGGTATGTTTAGAAACTTGTGAGCTATCAATATGATCTTGTTGAGGGTGTGATAATGTCGGTATTACTGTGGGGGATTACTGTGGGAGAATTCTCACAGGATTCATTATGGAAAAGGATGTCGGGGAGATCATGAATGGTCCTCACAGGTTCATCAAATATATGCACTATGCTAGGCTGACCAATTCATTTCTCAAAGGCTTGAAAGGATTGCACCATGTCTTCAACAGTCCCCAACCCATTCGTGGCAATGAAATCATGTAATTTATGCAAGGGGATACCTTTGTGTACTGATGTGGAAGTTGGTTCTGCTGATGAAGTAGCTCAACCTCAGGGTTGCACTGATGCTGTGATTTTGGTAGGGAATCAACTCAATGGAGTAATATTCCTATGTGTGTCAGGGATCCCTTGTAAAATGTCCACCATCTAGCCTAAGAAATCATGAAATTGTTTCCTAAAATGACTGAGTAAATCGATTCAAGGGATATCATTTTGTAGTGTAGAAGGGCTAACAAATAACTCTACTGAGGATGTGTCTCAGGTTAACACGTGGGATATATTTTGGGATGATGGTGGATATTTGGAAACATGCATGAAGGAATACAAATCAAGTAAAAAAGACCCTTTAATGGTAATAAGTAGCGAGCACAAGCATTGACAATGTTTGGCCTTCATTGAAACAAAGGCAAGACAATGAAACCGATCGAAAAATAATGGAGGAATATATTTTTGAATGCATTTGAATTTTGATTTTCTTGATAATGCTAACAGAGTCTACCAAGTTGGATCTCTCTCCAAGTCTTCAATTTTCCAAGGTATGACAACATGTGGAAGGCGGTGTACTCATGGATGAAAAAATGGGCCACATTTTTATTCTAGGCATTTGATTCTGGGAAGGACTACAACGCCTTTCTAGCTAAAACTCCGTAGGAGGGGACTAAAGGATCTATGGAGGCCTATCTATGGACTAAATAATCATTCAATGAAATGAAATAACATAACAATATACTAAATACTAAATGATTAAATCACAATATCATAGAAAGAAGAAAGAATTATAATTGTAATAAAAGGTTTTGTTCACTGTGACAACCTTGATCTTTATAACAATACATAGCCTCATAGAACAAATAGTTAGTTGCTCCTTATTGAACAATTGATTTTAGAAAACTACTCATGCATTTTGCATGCATTATTTATTCAGACAATATATATCTGTATTTTAACCGAAATAAAAGAAAATTGTAAATAGATTGCATCATGTCATATTATTGACAAGACTACATCAATTACCAACATACTTCCCCTTGATGCTGGTAGGGCTCACAATTTGATCTCGAAGTTTCAAAAACTGGACTTTAACAACTCCCTTAGTGAAAATGTCGGAAATTTGTTCTTGAGTCTTTATATATATATTAGTTCTACTTCCTTCTTTTGCACCAAATCTATAATGAAATGATACTTTAAATCAAAATGTTTTGTCCTCCTATGATGGACTAGATTCTTGGCCAATTTGATGGCACTAGTGTTATCACAAAATATCACTGTAGGATGAATTTGCTTCTCTCCAATTTCTTCTAGAACTTTTCTAATCCATAATGCTTGTGTACCTGCTAATGTGACTACAACATACTCTTCTTCTGTGGATGAAAGTGAAACTATACTTTGCTTCTTTGAGCTCCAAGTAATCAACCCCGAACCAAAAGAGAAACAATTACCAGATGTAGACTTTCGATCATATAAACTACCTCCCCAATCAGAATCAATACATCCAACAATATTAAACCTTTTAGAAGTGTAGTAATGAATACCAAAGTTTAGAGTTCCTCTCACATACCTCAAAATCCTCTTGGATCCCTTCATATGTAATTCAGATGGCTCTGTCATGTATCTTGAAACAAGATAAACTGAATAAGCAATATCAGGTCTTGTGTGGGTTAGAAACATCAAACTTCCAACAATACTTTTGTATGTTTCCTCATCAACTATTTTAGCACCATCATCTCTACACAACACAATTCCATGAGCAGTTGGAGTGGAAGCTTGTGTGAGCATTTTACTATCTACCATATCATTCTTCAACATATCTTTGCATACTTTGTTTGACAAATGAAAGGAAATTTCATCCTCATTTGATAAACCTCCATGCCGGAACATATTGCATGGGACTAAATCTCATCTCAAATTCATTCGGCCTGTAATTTTGAATTCATCCATATTAGAACTACTACCCATATATAATAAGTCATCAACATATGTACTTACAATAAGAATATCATTACCTTCTTGTTTGTAGTAAAGTGTAGGTTCACTTTTACTTCTATTGAAGCCACTCTCTTGAAAATATCCATCAATCATAACATACCATGTTCTTGGTGCTTGCTTGAGGCCATACAAAGCCTTCTTCAACTTGTACTTGATGTATTTTCCTTTCCTTCCCAAAACCTTGTGTGATCCCAGTGGATATCTGTGGCCACCCACCTTTTCCCAAATGGCTCAAGATAGTTTCTGGCAATTTTGGCAGTTACTATTTTTAGCAGGGTTTTTTTTTTTTTTTTTTTTTTTTTTTTTTAGAGATATAGGTTCTTAATGATTTCCAAAGGCATAATTTATCCCCAAAGTAAGATCTCCTCTAAAATAACTTTCCAGCAGGCTATCTGCGCCTAAAAGCAGAATCATTATGCAAGCATTCTGACCAGTTGATGTACTCACTTACTTAAGCGGAGACCCACATGACTTTGGCGCTTCCTCCTAGGGTTAGGTTTTGGATATCTAGGACTTTTGTCATTCTAGTTTATTGTAAAAGGACTTGAAGGAGCCTCATTGTAATCATCTTCTTGAATCACGAGGAAGTAGACATCACATCTCTTCGAAGGAGAGATAGTGCCATACATTCTAAGTCACTTTCACTCTGTATTTTACAATCTTTTTACATTTTCACTCATTAATAGAAATCATTATGTATTACTGTATATCATGTTTATGGTTGCATCTTTGATTCATTTATATTATATTATTGAATCTGCAATATCTCACATGCATTTCTTTATTATATCTCGGCTCTCATTTGATGCGAAAATAATCCGGATCAATGAGTATGAGGGAGGAAATTTTGCTCATGATCATTTTCAGTGCATGTCCCTGAATGAGGTCCAAGTATAGCAAGTTAGATCTAGATGTGTATCTTGAGTACAATATCTCTCGCACACCCAAGAGGCCCTCAATGGTGGAAGAAAATGATCGGAAGCGGGGCAGTCCTACTCATCATTGTGAGCAAAGCTCTCTTGTAAATAGGAGACGAAATGATGGAGAATTTTTCCCACATCCTTCAACGCCTAGATAGAATCAGGGTGCATATTCATCAAACCACTTTGTAAGCACCTCTCATTTCAAAGAGTCTGAGGTTAATTTTGATATTCCCCGTATTTGAAGGTCAAATGAGTCTGGATACCCTAGATAAATGGATTAAATCTGCTAAGTTATTTCTCTGTTCATAATTTTTAGGATAAGGAAAAGATCACCTTAGCACTCATAGGCCCTCCCCATGTCAAACATTGGTGGGAAACTTCTTCAGGAGAAGAATTTCCCGCAGGAAGAGTGGAATGTATATAGGGCCGAGCCCACTTAGGATGTTTTTTCTGGATGTGACAAAGACAATACTCACTGACTAGAGCTATGAGGAACAATACATGAGATGGACAACTAACTGCGGTAAGAGGGCCAAATGAGTTTCAATTTCATAATGCCTTCCATATGCGCCTCAAGCTGGGTATAAAAGAATCGAATGACATTTGGTTACGAAATACCGTGGGGCTCTACCGAGATACATCCAAACTGAAATGGATTTTTGGACATGCTCATCCTTTCGGTGATGCCTATCAATATGATGTTAAAATCGAGAAGAATTTAACACCCGAACAAATGGGAGTTGGTCTGCCAAATCACAACAACAAAATGCCAACCAAAGACAACCCTAACAAAACTGATCTCGAAAACCCGATCCAAGCCACAAAGAAGAAGGATCAGGAGACAAAGGAGGACATACCAGGAAAATGGTGTAATTTCGATCATTGGTGGTAGAGATCAAGAATAAAGAGTGAACCGATTGAATCGATTCACAAGAAAATCTTTACGGTAAAATCTGAGATCATCGACGTAGACCCCTTTGCTATTGTCATGACCACAACAGTTCAACCAAAAGAATAGCGAGATCGAGGAAGGGGAGAGCAGCACCATTCACATATGTGGGTGGACCCGTACCATTTATTGTTGATAGAAGGCAAAGAATCTCATCTCAGTGGAGTTCGTCAAACAGTTAGGATTATCAACAACACCACACCATAACCATACAACATTGGGTGAAGCCCAGCAGGGACATAATATTCATGTTAGCCAGCAGTGTTGGTGTCATCGACCATCCAACCCTTCAAGGATGAGATATTATGTGATGTTTCCCCTTTGGATGTATGTGATGTTCTCTTGGGCCAATATATATCATGGGAAATGCCATGCTATCTATGAGTCGACCCCGTGGTTAGAAGAAATTAAACACAATAAATTAAAGATAAGAACAACAACATGGCCGGAAAAGGCATAATAGCCAACATATATTCCTCCAATGTTACATATTTATAGTACAATTAGGTGATGCCACCTCATAGAGATTTGCTCTAGATCCTAAAATCATGTGCATGATGACTAGGCTGGGCAATATTAACTAAATCATAGTCATCACTTGAGGATATTGTACTAATATCCTAAATGAATAATACCAAATATAGGTGACAATTTAGACTTAGTGATTGGTAAAGGTAAGCCATGGGCTAATAATCCCCCCTCAATCACAAGTCCAAACAATAATACCAACAAAAAGCATAATTATCAATTCCATGTCTTCATGCAGAGCCTCCTCACGGTGAGTCATGATGAAGAGCCTAAAAACCATAAAATCTGGATGCTAAAATCACAGAAGACCTCAGCTGTGTAATCACCAGCAGAGCCGAGTATAACAAATTTGTTCAAGCGATGATGTGAACTCAATATGATGAGTGAACAAAGAGAAATTAGATCGGTACCAAAATTACCACATCCACAGAAATTCACGACAATCAATCAATTCCAGTTTGTCTGTGAGAAGGAATCCATCTTTCCCCTGCACTTTAGATCTGTACTATCACTCCAAGAAACCCTTTTGGTTGTAGACCAAAGGTGCTTAGTAACTTCAAGTAAAATGTTTTTTTTGTGTTCCATGTGGAAGTGATCGATTGGGATAACTCAATTCAAACATGTGGTATTGAGGCAGTCAAGATGAAAAACAAATGAACCAGTGCTCTCATGGATTGATAATCGATAGATAACTTTAAGTGGTTGAAAGACAAATTGCTCATAAACCAGTACCCAATGTAGGGTCTAATAAGCAATGAAGAAACTATTTATCAAGATATGAGACAAACAATGAGATAAAAGTCATTCAAAGCTAGACAACTCAGATAAAAGTACAAAAAGAAGGTGGAAAGCGATATATCGAAAAATGTGATTTAGAATTAGCATCAATGGGCCTGTTACATATGATATCCTGTATCCCAAAAACTGACATGTTCTTAGTCTTCAGAATGTATCTTTATAACTTTTACAAGATGTTCCCAGATCCTAAAAAATGTGGATCATATATACTAAAAAATAGTAAAAGAAAACTGAATTTACACAAATGGCAAGGATAAATCCTCAAAATGAGAATTGATCTTCATGTCTTTGGTCCAACATCACATTTATAGCGGTTGGTGAAGTGATGACTAGCCTTCCAAGGCTCCTCCATAAGATTACAAATTCAAATTTGATGAGCTTTTCTATTCATTCCTAATACTCTGCCTTCAAAATGACCAAAACTTGACCGAAGACTCCTCTTTTGACTTGTCATTCCCAAAATAATACTGGATTTGATGGAATATCCACCACCATCTAGTCCAAAGGTTTTGCATCTACTTTTAATTCCAAAGAATTTCAAATCTGGTAATCGTAACATTACAATTAGTTAGGGCTTTTCCCTTGGTAGCGCCTTTTGTAAAAAGCGGCTCCTTAGGCTGACAGTAAGCCACTTTCAAGCGATAGCAGATCCAAGAATTACATATACACTTGGCTGTTGAAAGCCAGTTGATTTTCAAAATTGAATTCCTCGGTCATAAAAAATCCATTTTTCATATATGAATAGTCGTTCGACATCTAGAAGGAATCTTATCTTTTCCAATGGTGTTGTCAGATATTAATTTGGGGCTCAGGAAAGGATTGAAAAGGATTCCTGCAAGTTTAAGTGTCATTTTCCATTTTACAATTCAAAAACCCTAAGCGATCCTTACAGCAGAAATGTCGATATGGAAACAAAGATTTGATTTGAATATTTGCCAACCGGGAGTACTGTCTCTGACAGTTGTTGATAATCTTATTTCCTCAGTGTTGCCTCTTTGCTTAAAGCTACATTAGGCTGAAAAGTATGCACTTTCCACAGTAGCCACTTTGAAGACCCTCCTTAGGCTGTTGAAAGCATATCTTTGACAGTGCCCACCCGAAGGCTGATTTTAAGAACCTCTTAAAATTTTACTTGCCTCAACTGTGCTACCAAGTGATAGAAGCGATCTCATGGTATTTGAAAGTGGGCACTTTCCACAAAGCACAATGAACCTTTGAAAACAAATTAGCTGTGGAAAGTAAAAAAAAAAAAGACTTTACAATCCAAATTATTTTAAAATTAGAGCCAAGATATAAAATTTTCAAACTAGAAAGACTCAACAATGGATTGAGAGAACTATCAATAGCCATGCTATTCACCATAAAACCTGACCAAAATGACGGTGCTATTTTGGGAATTAACATTTTAGCTCAAATGGGATGGAAGCATCTCCTGGCCAGGGTGACGAGAACCTAGTAGTTTGTTATCCTTTAGTATTGGGCATGAGTCATTCAGTCTTTTCGGTGATTAGCCAAGAGCCACCTGCGGGCTTGCCTAAACCACCGAAAACATAAGCTTACCCAAAATCAAGGCAGTGAATCTTCGTGCACGTACCGAAAGAATATCCCTCTGTTCTTTGAAATATGGGATTGATCTTTTCATGTGATGATTTCCTTGCCCACTGTGATCCTTGAGTGCTCTGTTAGAAAGCTGCCCCTGTTCCATCTCAGCTCGAAATAAGCAAACTCTTTTCTTCTTTCCAGTTGATTAGACTTGCATGACAGGAAAGAAATACCTGCGATAACTCAAGTGAGGAAATCAATATGTTCATCATGATTTCTGTTTCAAAATTGGTGCATGGAATGAACAGAAGTATCAAAATTTAAAACTGGAAGCTTGATACAGACACCATAAGCCTCTGATCAATTTGCATTCATACTATCTGGCGTACTGCTACCTCGGTGGCTCGGTAATCATCCACAAGTGCGGAATTGTCAAATGATAGACTTGTTGCCATGAAGTTTTCTGGCAAATGATTTTCTCAGTAGCACCGGTTCCTTGGTAGAAGATTACAGCAAGCGGTACCCCATAGGAGCCTTTTGATATGCAGCAACCGAACTATCGAGGAAGATCTTGATAGGTCATATGACAATCACGGTTGTCGATCATGTAGTGCCATAAAACGTATAACCTAACGTCCATCACCGCACTTACGAGACTATAGGATTACGTTACCATCGCTTGTCCACCAAAATGATATACAAGAATGAAAGTTTCCTTATTATTCTCGAAACAAAGCTCATGTTTTTCTAGTGGAGTGTAAAAGTCTTGGAGCGACTTCTATACTCTACGGACACAACCCCGCGAATATATTCACTATGGCGATACAAAATCATAAGGCGCATCTTACGAGCCACGCACAATTCATCCTTGCTTGGATAAAGCTGCCTCCACACCTGCCAATACAACAGAAGCCATAACATCATCTTGGAACTTTGGAATATCTTTAAACTACTTGGCAAGATATTGCTTAGCTACATCAGTTAGTGGCTGAACTGCATCTGCCATCGGAACACTAGAGGAAGTTCTAGATACAGTCATGTAGATTCTGGTGTCATAGGAAAATTCCTTAACGATCTGCTGCAATGACACATACAAGAATCCATCTTAAATTTATCTGCAGCTATTAAAGAGCAGCCGAAGACAATGCGGAGCAATATTATTTATTTATTCTTTATTTACCTTTATGAAGTTTAGTAGCTTCATGGTGCTTCAATACAGGGCACTTATGTAGAGTGACATCCCGTTATTCGACTCCACATGGCCACCGGTTAGAAAAGTTTGTAAAGAAAAGGACTTTCACTTGCCAAAATGGCGGAAGCTTATATATATTACGACTTTCACTATAAATGAGGCAATCCGCGGCTCAAGAAGAAGAACCATGATACGGTCATCGTGGCCGGACTTAGAAAGCATAGCCCGCGATAGTAGGGATTTTCAATTACTCTGAAACATTCATGGGATTTTCATAAATTCTTGCATCGCGAGTCAATACGGATGGTGGCTGATTATTATGTGCTCCGCTGCCCGGTGATTTAGAGTTCACCGCAAAATCGCAGGATGCTTTTCTACATTGCAATTTCCTACATGTGTTCTCGGAGGAGGAATGTTGTTCCAGAGACCTAACAATTATCCTTGGTGTGTTGAAGACACTTGTATCATCAATTGTAATGTATGACCCTAGATTCTTAGGGGTAACTACTGTTGCTTCCATAGTTGATGGGCAATGAGAGTGGTCGTAGTTAATACAGAAGAAAAAGCATGGATCATTTTCAGCGTCTTTATAGGAATGTCTCCTTTCAAAGAAGCCTCCACCAAGTGCAAAACCTTCAATCGCTGCAACAATAGGCTTTGAACCTCCTTCAATCACATCATTCATAAGAGTAAATCCAGATACAACTAATTCTTCACCGTCGGACCCTTTTCTTGAATTTTTAAGGAATCCTAATGTCTCTCCTCCACCCACAAGAATTCTTTTCCATTTGCTCCCTTTCAACACGATAGCCTTAGCATACAGTGCGAGATCTGGTGAGATGATAAAGTTATGAACAAAGGCATTATGAACCTCGATTGCTTATGGTATTAATGAGTGAATGTCATTGTTAATGCGCAACTCCATACGCTCCTTTCATTTGTGACTCTCGCTCACGTAAATTTTGAGGCTTGAGGTCGAACCCGGATCAAAGCGGAGGGGCGGAATCTAGGAACTGGCGTCCGAACTTATGAGAATTTGGAACTCCGGATTTAGAAGTGCAGTGGATGAATGCAGACGAATAAAATAGAAGAGGAAGCGGTGGCAAAACATGCATGGAAATAATGGTGATCCTTCCTACCCACTCCTGCCAATGATAAATACCATGAATCAATAAACTCATCATCAGAATAATTATAACGGGTTTGAGCAATTCCTCTACCACTTGAACGGATTTGGAACTAATTTTGCGCAGTGTCTTAGTTCCTTTCAATTTGCCATGAATGATCGGGAGAAGAAATTACGAAGACGGCAAGTTTCAAGCAATTGGAGTTTGTATATGATCGTTGGCTTACTCGGAGTCATTATCTGATATAATTAGAAGCGGACTTGAAGGAGATGCGGATTTGTTGAAATGGAAAATTAAGCCATTTATTTGAGAAGCATTACACGGGAAACTCTTTTTGTTGACACCCACACCTTCAAAATTTGACATATAAAACTTTCATTGCTACTTGTTGATAAAGCTGACAGCATGTTGATAGTGGTGTTGTTGTCTTGATTATAGCTAACCTCGGTTGCAAAGAGAATTAAAGAACTTGACTGTTGAGTTATTAGTTGAGCTATATGATATTCTGGCATAGGAATCAAAGGCAGAGGTGCCAGAGCCGGTGAGCTCGACATTCCTGGAGATATGTTGTTTCTAGTTGAAAACTCTCATTCTTAAGCGGCGTATCATGCAGTTTGACATGCCTTCAAATGGCATATGATTTGTCAACAGCTCCCATAAGATTATAGCAAAACTGTATGCATCTACCTTATGATTGTAATGTTTCTCTTAGGTAATGCTCCCAATGTAGCGATCTTTATGCAACAGGAATACATCCATCTATAAGTGCAGATCTCTATGATCCATCGTTACCATTAATTAATACCTCTTCCTTGCCAGTCCAGAATCTACAGGTTTAACTCTTCGATCGTGGCAGCCGCTCTCTCATGTGTGCAGGTGGCACATACCGTGTGGAAAACAATGTACAAAGATTCATCAAAGTTTTCCTAACTGTTAGCTCATGCCAAAGAAGAATTGCTTCTTTCAAGAAAATCTCAGGAGGCTGCATTTCACGATGACCTTCTCATATCTCACCGGCTCTGAAAGTCTCTGCTTATTTAACAATAAATGAAAGCAATCTACATGCTCATAAGGCAAGCTTATTCTTCTATCTATCCCTACACTAACCAATAGGAAATAGAATGATCAAAGTAAAACAATGCTTCCAATGAAGCCATGTCAGAAGTGGTTTACAGGCATCATGCTAAATTTTGACCCAAACAATAATGAAAGACATAACATGTAGAAAAGAGGTTCGAGCAGGTGAACAGACCAGCTTCCATCTATAAAGAATATTTTAACATTGATATTGTTAAAATGGATTCGAGAAAATCAGCAATAGGATCATGAAAAACATGATAGAAATCCTCTCCTCATTGGTCGGCCGAAACAAATTATTCTTTGGCTACCTTCTTTAGTCTCAATGTTGAATGAAGCTGCTTTCGAAATTGGAGATACATATAAAGACGGATTTCAGCGATGCGGACCTTTGGAATCCTCGCTTCTATTCATATCTGCTGCGAATTTCAGCACTGCGCCAGAGTCACGGAAGATGTCGCAGTACGCCTATAACATATGTTCTGATTCAAAATTAAGGAAGCGGAAGAGTAGACGGTGCCTGGTAAAATGGTAAGAACATCCTCCTCAACCTCTGCTGAATCACAGTATCCTTGTAAATCTATCGATCACATTCGGCATCTTCCAAAGGTTTTGGAGATAAAGCGATCTTCATGACAACTAACAGCATTAGATCGTTGATGATATGATTATCAAAAGAATCACTAAGATTATCATAATGTGAATCATTGATCTCCTGATAATGATGAAGAGTATTTTCTTCAACAACATACTCTCCCTGAAGTTCAACTTTCGAAAGATTAAATTCCGCGGCAACAATGTCGGAAAAGATCCGGTGAAAATGATCTTTACAAAACATAAACTGAATGAAACTCTGCTAAAATTTTGTCTGCATCGGAAGAGACCGACGCGATGAGATGGTCCTCTAAAGAAAACTTAAGCGACAATTTTGACATCTTCGCATGCAATTTCAAGCGGTGATGAATTCATGGAAATCCGACCGATATTACGGTGGCACTTCCCTCCTCACCATGGAAATCTTGGGAATATTTCTTTCCCATTCATCTCTAGTAGTTACTTGATTAGGAAAACCAACAATGCTTGAAAATCACAGAACGCATACCTCTTGCTAAGATCTGATTCATATCATACCCGATTAGATCACCAACAATTTTACGAACAATGGAGTAAGCCACCCGATTAGATCATCATGGAATGCATGGATAGATGATTACAACCGATATAGTGTCTATTCCTTATCTATCACCAAGAAATAGATCTGCCCATCGTTCTCGGGGAAGAATAAGCTTATGAACTAAGCTCCCCGTGCTTGGTATGATTTATTGCTCCACTCAAAAGAAACCCTTTGGTATAGACCAAAGGTGTAGTAACTTGAGTAAAAATGTATTTTAATGTTTTGTAGCCAAATTTGTCCGGTGGGATAATCCAGTTTTCAAACATGAGTATTAGGGCAGAGTCAAGATGATAAACAAATGAATTAGTGCTCTAATGGATTGATAATCAATAAATAAACTTAAGCGGGCGAAGAACAAATTATATAAACCCGATTACACAATGTAGATCCTAATAAGCAATGAAAGAAACTATTTATCAAAGGCGTAGGACAAACAATGAGATATGATCGGTCAAAGATGAACAGCGCTGGGATAAAGAAATCTGAAGATTGGAAGCGATATCAAAGAGAGAAAAGCATGATTTAAATTAGCATCAACAATGGGCTGTTACACATATGATGATATCCACCGTATCCAAAAGTACGTAGCCTCTTCTTAGTCTCTTGAGAATGTGGCTTTATAGGCACACAAAGTACATTCCAGGATCTAAAAATATATGGATGTTTTGCTAAAATAGTAAAAATTCGTTACAAATGTAGAGATAGAATCCTCAAAATGAAGGGTGATCTTCATGTGTTGAACCAACATGTCTGTTCTAACGATTTAATTGAAGTGATGACTAGTCTTCCAAGGCTCCTCCATAAATATTACAAATTCAAATTTGATTGAGATTCCTATTCATTCCTAATACTTTGCTAAAAATGACAAAACGATAAAGACTCCTCTTTGACTTATCTTTTCCCAAATAGCCTTTGGTTGATGGGAATAATCCACCACCTGTCTAGTCCAAAGGTTTCATCTGCTTTTAACTCAAAAATTTCAAATCTGGGCGAAAAACGTAACATTTTTTAAATTCTGAACTTTCACCGGTGCATGAATGCAGCAAAAAACGCTCCTTAGGCTGCGGAAAATGCGCCACTTTCCAACTTGACTAGCGGTCAAAATTACGCCTTCACTTGTTGTTGGCGAGATGAGACCCTTCAAAATTGAATTTTTTGGTCATAAAAAATCCATTTTTTTCATATATGAATAGTCGATGGACATCCCCAGAGAATCATCTTTCAATGGTGTTGCCGGATCTTAATTTGGAGCTCGGGAAGAGTTGAAGTTCCCTGCAAGTTTAAGTGTAATTTTTTCCATTGCAATTCAAAACCTAAGCGATCCTTTGTGAACAATATGCGATATGGAAACCACAATTTGATTTAATGTTGCCAACTTCGGGAGATGCGACCTCATTAGGCATTACAGTAATCTTGACTTTCCTGGTACGTGCCCTCATGTAAGCCTGTTAGGCTGCTGAAAAGTATGCACTTTCCATGACATGCTTTGTAGAAGACCCTCCTTAGTTACGGAAAGCGTGTATTTGTCACAACGAGCCACCCGAGAACTGATTTTAAGAACCTCTTAAAATTTGACACTCAGCAATGGCATGAAGTGATGAAGCGATCTCTTAAATTTGTTGAAAGTGGGCACTTTCCACAGCATACACTAACTTGTTTTCAAAGGTTTATTGTGTGCTGTGGAAAGTAAAAATTGACGATTTTGAAAAAATAAGACTTTACAATCCGAATTATTTTTAAGTCAAACCAAAATCTGAAATTTGCGACCTAGAGACTTAACAATGAGTTGAGGAATCTATCAATAGCCATGTTATTCACCATAAAACCCGACCAAAATGATGATGCTATTTTGGGGAGTTCGCCGAGATCCAATGACCATCTAGGTGAACCAAATGTTCTCATCATTTCTCTCAAAAAACAACATCCCTATGTATAATTCCATTATTCTTCCAAAGTTTGCCATATACAGACTGCAGTTTCCCATCTAACAAATTCGATGCCCATCTAGCATATTTATTGTGAGCTTTGTTATTGAAAGATGCATCTGCAATTTCATCATAAGTTCTATCATTAATTTCCCCCCTCTGTCAACTGAAAGGAGATACCACAAGTAGTTTCACCTAACTATCTTCATTGGATTTTTGAGCTCCCCCCCTTAAGGTGCAGGAGGGTTTCACTTTTACTCCATTTTTTTTATTTTTATTTTATTTGTGTACAAATCAAAAGTGGGTATAATGAGATAACCACATGTTATCTCATCCCATATGAGGGCCATGCTCGGCTATACGCCATAAGGGGACCCCTTTGTAGTTATATACATATTTCATTATTTTCTTCAAAACACGTCTTGACTCGGGATTGTTTTCTTTGGTAAGACTTATATAATTGCTTGGTAGTTAATGACCATTGCCAAGGATTAATCCACTCATAGTGAATCGATCTTGTAGGTTTGTTCCTCTTGGAACATTTATCGGATGCATGATTTAAACGCCTGGTCGACAAGGATGGAGATCAAACGATCCTCCATATGATAGCTCGATTACAATGGCACTTATCATTCGATTTCGCGACATTTAATTGGGTTTTTTGAGGGAATCCAGTGCTCACAAACAAAATTGTTTTGGAATAATTTGGAATATGAAAATTGTTTGGATTTTCATATCCTAAGCCATGATGATTAGATTGAATGATAATTCTTCCCAAGATCTAACAAATTTCTTAGAAGATGATTTTACAGATGTATTCTTTTATTTCTTCACATTTGTTGTTTTCGCTGCTATTATTTTGTGCTTATTTTTGGAATTCATCTTTGAAAGATTCCATATCTTCTATTTCTTTTATATCATCTAATTGAATAAGGTCTTGTGTGTCACAAAAATCATCAACCTTTTGTATAAACTCATTTTTATCACATTCTGCATCAACCATATTGATAAGATCCTCTGTAGCACATATTGCATCAATCTTCTCTATTAGATCCTGTGTGTCACAACTTGCATCAAACTTATCTATTAGATCCTCATGTCTCAAGTTGCATCAACTTTTTGAGTTGCTTCGGATGTTGCATCAATCATGTCATCAATTTCATTATGTTTTTCTCTTAATTTTATCTTAAGTGCATCAATCAATTGATTCTTCATTTCAATTTCATCACCGAAGATCATTTTATTGAAATTTGCATTATCAGCAATATGATCAATTATGTTTTTGAACTGTGAATTAACTTCATCTCAAGTGTTTTTATCAATTTATCTTTCATATCAAATTGATCTTATAATTCATAGTTTGTACTCTTTTAATTCTTTGATTTCTTGATTGGCGTTTTGTAAATGCTTTCCTCCTTTACCTATTATTCTTTCACTCGTGCTTGATTGAACTTGCTTGCTTGAACTCTTCTTTAAAATTTTCATTCTCGCTTGAAATTGCTTTAGTCGAACTGGCTCGCTTGAAACTTTCAACAAGTTGAGGATGTCGGTTACCACCGAAAATGCATCCAAGCGTGTGATGTTTACAATGATTTGAGTTAAACTACTCAACCTGTTAATTGCGACTCAAAATCAAAATGACTCTTTGGTGTCGGGCTAAGCCGAGAATGCACAGAATTACCGCGCAATTCAACCGGTGCAGTTTCCATACAATGAATGTTAGTTTATTTGATCTTCAAATTTGATGATGATTTGAGCCCTTGTTTATGAGCTTGATGTGTCCAATGTTGTTGTGATTTCCAATTTGATATTTTCGTTGCTTCTTAATTTAGAGATTTGATTGTTCTTGTGCAAGGTATGTGGCTATACTTAATCTCACATTAATGGCGAATTGCATTAAATTTCCTTGTATTTTAGTGTGTGTATGATTGATTTATACAATTATGTTTTTTAAGTGCCAAAACTCGACACAAAAGAACAACATTAAGGATAATCCGCCACTTTTTAACACAAAATTAACCATCTAGAATCCTTATTCAATTTCAGGTTGATCTAGGACACTTCAACACCAAAAAAAAATTGAACTTTTTAGTAACCTTCTTGATACAATGATCTTCTAATTTCCCCTTTAAATGTACATTTAAAAAACACTTTGTCTTTTCCTGATAATTCCACATGCCAATAAAAGTTTGATTTAATTTTGGCATATAATATTTTAAAATACACGCTGATGCACACAATAGTTGGAGGCACGTGGAGATCTGCAGTCTACATTCATGTGTTCAAATCTTTTCAATCACACCATCTTCTTGTCTACAAATTCTTGGCTTTTCATAACCTTGTCCTTTGCTATGCGCTTATGCTATGATTATTGTATTTTATTTTTGCAGAATTGAACAACTGGTCAACCTTTTTGTATTCCGATTCCTAAACATGTTCATACTTAACTCATTCCATTCTTTGTATTACAGGCTTCTTCCAGACTCTAAATGCATTCACACTAACTGTTTAAACAAAATAACTTTATTTGTGAAATGTGGATTTTCCTCGGTCCAACACAGTAGACCAGAAATCTTATAATTTGAATGCACAAATTGTACTCTCAATGATCTAATCTAAACCTGGGTGCATACCTTCAAAGATAGATTTGATGCCACAACCAAATTTCATAGAGGTAACTCCCTTATGGATGCCAGAGACCATAAATTTTATTGATATGTCAAATCGTTCAGTCCAATAGATGTTACTATTCACTAATGATGTAGGTAATTCAACCTTTCAAGGCTTCAACACAGTGTGGACTCAACCTTTGTCAATATCGCCACAACGATCCAATGTCCACAGTAGTCTTACTTTTCTCAAGCTTCAATGCTTAATCTGTATATAGACTTGTGACCACCAAGTTGGGTCTCGAATCATCTATTTTCTAGGATCTAGGTTGATTCCATTCAGAGAGCTATAACGATACCTTTCACGTAGGGTTTTCCAGAACTCCATATCTCCAAGTAACTTCAATTAACAGGGTTTTGTTTATCTTTCCCATAAAATACGATTTCTGCCCATTGATTGACCACCCTTTTGTGACAACTATTACCAACATTCAACCATTTTGACAATGCAAATAAAGTTCAACCAACACATTTACAATAATATAAACCGGTGATTCCTTCAAATCTTTGCAGATGAAGGTAGCGTTTCTCGGCTTGACTTCCCAGCGGATCTCCTTTCCCAACCGCGGTTGCCGCAATGAGGGCCAGATGGCTTCTCCGTGATCAATAGAGTATCTTCTTTTTTGCAGCATCTGCTCATGCATTTTCGGTGAAACGAGGGGTTCGGCGATTAATAAGCGACAATCCCTTGTGTCGTGATCAGCGAAGCGAGCGATACCTCCATCTTTCAAAATCCTCTGAGATCTGAGCATATACGCATTTTCTCGATCTATAAACGGAATGAATGCTAGGATATATAATCTCTTTGCAGTTATTGTCCGTGGTCAATCATTTAAATATTGATACCGGAAGGCCATCAATCCTCACCCCTCCGGGGCTACTTGATAAAAGAAAGCGATTAGTCGGTCTTCTCTTGCGATCTAAATCGGCCGCCCACAACACCTTGCAGCCAGATCCAGCCCTTGTTTTTTATTGTGGCTTCCTCGGCCAAAGCGGCGGCAGACGCCACCCTCCTGCTTCTTCCTGCGCCCCAGCAAATACAAGCAATTAATTTACAGCGGATTCTCCCTCGACTCATTAATGGTAGTTTACGCAATGATCCAATCGGATCTTTGAATTCAGTGAAACAAAACGGCTTTCCACCCGATAATTTTGCTTTGGATCGCCGAGAATCTAGCGGCTGACGGGTGTTTCTGCTATTATTTGCGCAGCACAGTGGCTAACGTGGGCAACGATACCTCTTCATGAACAACCTTTCAACGAAGGCTCTTCTGAACGGTGACTTCCACAATAGAAGGGCGGCTCCTCCTTCACGCATGCAACAACAGTAATCCAGATGCAATCTATATACAGAAATCATTCCTTCTGACTCAAGTTTGTACCAAATCTTCCGGTTTCGATTCATTTGAATAAGACGCCAATTCTTCTACACATCGGATTCTCTAACAAACAAACAACAATTTTTTCACGAAATAATAATATTTGCTCTAAGTACTAGCAGCCCTCCAAAGTGGATTGATCTCATTGCTCTCGCCTTCCAGCCCTCTAGAGGAGATGAGAGTTCATTCACGTATACGATACAAATTCGAAATTAAACACAATAAATTAAAGACAAGGAACAACAACATGGCGGAAAAGGCGCAATGGTAACACACTTATATTCACTCCGATTTTACATATTTATAGTACAATTGGTGATGCCACCTCATTAGATATATTTTCTCTAGATCCTAAATCATGCATCATGACTAGGCCAGGCAATCTTAAATAACTCATTAATCATCACTTGAAGATATATTACAAATATCGTCGTCATCTAAATGGTGACAATTTAGACTTGAGTTGGTAAAGGTAAGCCATATTCTTGATGAATTAATCATTATTACTCTGAGGGGTCATCTCTACCGAATACAAGAGGTAGTTCCAACAACTGCCTCACCTAAAGCGATTTCAAGGTATTATCTCATACTACACAATTCATCTTCTCCGCAATCTGCTCAAAGGGTGAACAAAAGGATCTTGCAGCCACCACAGCTTCGGCCCAAATCACCTTCTATCAGCAGAAGATGGTCTCAACATGGTTCCAGCAAAGCACAAATATTCCTTCTACGCATAGTCATCTCCTTAGCCGGTTTGGATTAAAAGGTCCAGCCCTTCGATACGGGTTAAGTGTGATTTCCTGAGCTAAAAGCGACATGAGCTTCTCCGATAGAGACAAAATCACCCAGATGCGAGATTCAACAAATGATTTTCCCTCCTCCACAGGAACTCAACTTAATGGAGACCATTTATTTCTAAGGAGGGGGATTGATCCAGTGGATATGGTGGCACCTTTTTCAAATAAATCAAGCGGTTTAGCCATTTGTGATTTACTAATTTTAAGGGGTTTTAACTTCACGGGATAAATTTTGAGGGTCAAATGAAGACTTTGAGATCGAGATTTATAAATGATAGGCCGAAGGAATGATTGGAATATAGAATGAATCTCACAAATGCCTTTCCGTGAGCTATCACACACCTAAAATGGAGATGAAGTGCCAAGCGTTACTTGGCCGGATGTTGATGTAACTCACTTGAAGCCGGGCCCTGTGACTTTTGGCGTTTCATCCTCCTAAGTTGGGATTTTTGAATGTCAGGACTTTTGGCATTCCGTTTATTTTAAAGGGCCTTAGAGCCTCATTGTAATCATGTTCTTACTGCGAATCATGTTGTCACATCTTCTCGAGAGATAAGATGGCTCATTCTAGCCCAGTCTTCCTCTTATATTTTCTGATCTCTGTACATTTCTCGATTAATACTCGATAAAATTGTATTCGTATGCTCTGTGTTTATGGTTGCATCTCTGATTCATTTACCATTTATATTATTGAATACCAATATCTCATTGCATTTCTTCAATATATCTCGCTCTCATTTAGGTACCAAAATAATCAGGATCCATTGTGGACATTCACAAATGCTTCTTCTTCAAAGTACCCATTCAAAAGGCACTTTTCACATCCCTTCCGTTAGTGCTCCATTTTCTTCTAATCGCCTTAATGAAATCATCATTCTAACAATATCTTGTCTTGGTGCAAATTTTTCTTCATAATCAATTCCATACCTTTGTGTGAGGCCTTTAGAAACTAATCTTTCCTTGTGTCTTTTAACACTCCCATCAATATTGTACTTGAATGCTTGTAGACCAATTAAGTACCAATATTTTTCTTGTCATGTGGAAGTTTTGTAAGATCCCAATTATCATTCATGTGAATATAATATATCTCTTCTTGCATTACTTGCACCCAAACCTCATTAGTAAATGCATCTTTAAAACATGATGGTTCAAATTATCCTTGGAAAGTGAAAAATTTACAATATCACCTATTGGAATTTCTTCATGTGCTGGACTTTTACTCCTTTCATAAATGTCACTTAATCTTCTTACCTTCATTGCAGAATTTGAATTTGATGTTGGTCTTGCAATTGGAATTGAAGAATTAGATGATGGGCTACTTGGTGGATTTGTAGAACTTGGAATATAAAATGTTAATTGGGCTGCTCATTATTAATATCATCAATAATATAATCATATCCAAAACAAGGATTTAGACATATCTGTCATGGCATTTGATATAAATTTCCCTTTAAAATTACATCCTCTTATTTCAACACTGCTATTAGTGAGAGGATTATGCAACCTATAGGCCTTACTTTGTTTAATATATCCAACAAAATGCATGACTCACTTTTTTCGATCTAATTTTTTGTCTCTTTTAGTCAACTTCTGGACACTTAAAACTGCAACAAAGACTCAGAATGATTGACGTTAGTTTTTTCATGGAAGCTGTGTGGAGTCATCATATCAAGTTCATGGAGCATCTATTGAGAATATATATACAGATGTAGCAACTACATCACCCTAAAAATAATTTCTTAATCCCTTGGTTTATAACATACTTCTTGCCATTTCCACCTCACGATTTTCCTCTCTCCATTTTGTTGGGAATGTAAAAGTGGTGCGTTTTATTTATGCCATTTCATATCCTGTAATAATTTTTGAAAAACTTTTTGAAATGCCATTCATATCACAATAATTTTGAAAAACTTTTGAACAAAATTCTCCTCCATGATCAGTCCTTAAGCACTTGATTTTGCAACCTCTTTCATTTTCCACAAGGGCTTTAAACCTCTTGAATGTATCAAAGGCTTCATCCTTAGTCTTCAAAAAATAAACCCAACACTTTCTTGAGTAATCATCAATATAAGTAATAAAATATGATGAATTACCCAAACTCTTTGTCTGCATAGGACCAAAAATGTTTGAGTGAACTAATTGAAGTGGATATTGGGCCCTCCATGCATTTCCTTTTGAAAATTTCTCTCTTGCATGATTTGCTTTAGCACATCCTTCACAAATATCCTTATGTTATTGAACCTTAAGAAAACCATAAACTAATTCTTTTATTTTTAGAAGCTTCAGACTATGAAAATTCAAATGTCCATACCTCAGATGCCACAACCAACTTTTTTCTTCATATGCCATATTGGAAAGATGGTTGTTATGTTCTCCAAACATCAATGGGAACATAATATTCTTTGACATAGGCACAACTGTAACCACCCTATTGCCTCTATTATTATCATAAATTGTACATTGTTGATTTTCAAACACCACCTTATAATTTTTCTCACACAATTGTCCAACACTCAATAAATTATGCTTTAATTGTGGAGTGTAATAAATGTCTTTAACACTTTTCATACCTTCTTTAGTATGGAATTCCATAGCACCTTTTTCAACAACCTCCAATGCTTTGTCATCACCCAACTTTTTCTTGGATTTGAAACTCTCATCCATTGTAGAAAATAGCTTCTTATTTCCTAACATGTGGTTAGAACACCCTGAATCTAAATACCAAATATCTTTAGTGCCATTTTCAGCTTTGTCATAAGATAAAAATAAATTGTTTGAAGAGGCTTCATCACCTTCTTGAGAATAATTAACATCTTTGTTATTATTACCTTCTTTTAATCTACAATCCCTTTCAAAGTGACCACAGGTTTTACAATAATAACATTGGATATGTCTTTTATCAAATATGCCCCTGCCTCTTCCTCTTGGATAATTCTTATTTTCACCTCTACCATCACTTTGGATTCTTTTGCTGCTAGTGTTAGGATATTCAATCTTTGTAATTTTCAATTTTTAAGAAAAATCTTTCTCGCCACTTTATCCAAATGAATCTATAAATCTTTCTTCATGAGACATAAAATATCCAACTAGGTGATCAAACTCAAGAGTAGACAAATCCTTTCTTTCTTCAATGATTATGGCAACATGGTTCCACCTTGGTGTTAGAGACCTCAAAACCTTTTTAATCACTTACATTTTCAACTTCTTGCATCTTCGAATTCTCAAATTCTCTTTTCAATGTCTGTAGCTTGACAACATTGACTTGATCACTGTCTTGGTAAACTTCTTGTAGAGTCTTACAGGCATCCTTTGTTGTCTTTGCACCTGCAATCCTTGGAAACAAGATTTTATCAAGAGCAATTTGAATATGAAATAAAGATTGATCATTCTTCCTTCTAGATTCCTTCTTAGATACTCTATCATTTGCATTAAGAGTGGTCCAATATTTTGGCTCTGCATAAACCATTTCTACAGTCTCCCATAGATATTTCCCTATCAAAAACGTCATTATCTTGATGCACCAATAATCATAATCACTTCCATTAAATTATGGAATGGGCAATGAATTAGAGTTTGACATGATTACCCTAAAACAACAACCAACTCTGATACCAAATGAAGGATCTATGGAGGCCTATCTATGGACTATATAATCATTCAATGAAATAGCATAACAATATACTAAATACTAAATGATTAAATCACAATATCATAGAAAGAAGAAAGAATTATAATTGCACAAAAAGGTTTCATTCACTGTGATCAACCTTGATCTTTATAACAATACATAGCCTTGTAGAACAAATAGTTAGTTGCTCTTGATTGAACAATTGATTTTAGAAAACTACTCATGCATTTTGCATGCATTATTTAGTGAAACAATCTATATCTGAATACTAACCGACATAAAAGAAAATTGTAAATGGATTGCATCATGTCATATGATTGACAAGATTGCATCAATTACCAATAGGGACAACATGTTCTACATTATAGAACATCATTAGAAGTTGTAGGTTCGACTAAGCTTGATCTTGGATGTACATCAGGAGAGAAGAAATTAGACTTAGGAACCAAGTTGTTTGTGGTTTGTTTGACACCATATAGGTAAGATTCTACATTTGAAATGGATTTCAGAATTTGGGATATTAGGAATGCATACATTCTCTTTGAATATTTGTTAATGCATGAGCATTGAAAATATGAAACCCTAGGTTTTTTCTTCTAAATTTTATTTTCGTGTATTTTATAAAATTTATATAAACTTTATAAAGGTTTGAGGTCTACATCCAATACAGTTCCTGAGAAATAGTAAAAGAAGACGCAGATTGGCAAGCAACTATTTTAAAATCTTGTCCATGGTTGGAGACTAAAATTGAGCTTCTTTTGAATTGTGTCATGTCTGTACTAGCTTGTGAATCTGTGTTTTGTTTGATAAAGACTTAGCGAATTAAAGATTTGGTGGGTAAAGATAAGTTTTTTCTTGGATTTTTATGTATCTATAAATATAGGATAGGAAATATTTGGCTATACGTTCATTTTCTTTTCCAGAAAAAAAAGTTTAAGCTCGAATGTTTTTGTTGTATTCTTTTTACTATGTTGCAGTGAGAAATGGGGTAGGAAATGATACCCATGATTGAGAAATCAAGGTGCAGTCGAAAATATAGGAAAGTAAAGAGAAATGATTGTTTCAATGTTGGCACAAATGAGTCAGGAGTTTGAATCTTCAAATCGCATTAACAAGAAACTTTGCAAAATTTGTCTCTTTAGGAAATCTATCTGCTTTGTATTATTTTTCTCAAATGAAGATAACTTGCCTGGGTATTTTATTCATTGCAAAGGAAGGTGATCCCGTGGGGAAGAAAGGGGCTTAAAATTTGCATGCGTGAGATGAGAAAGAAGATGTTGTAGGATGAATAAGAGAGGAGCTCAATGAACACTCTTAAACACACCTTTGAAATGTTTTCCCTATTAGTGTTTTCCCGGTTAGTGTGCCAACAAAATAACCTATATCAAATTGAAATTTAATTTCTTACTTTATCTTATGCAACATGCATTGCAAATATTCTACTTTAATGAATGCATGATTATGGATTAAAATGTTGTGTACCTTTTTTAACCAATATTTCTTTCATGCATCTAAATATTATAAGAGATATCTTATGACTCTGTAATGCAGTCTTGATTCCAGAGTAGGAGAAAGAGAACACTTGATATGAACCTCTGGAGTAGGAGGCATATTGCATTGAAGAAGAGAGAGCTTTCTCTTTCCTTGCATAGGAAAATTGTTGTAATAAGAGGTAAGAAGAGTCAATGGTGAAACACATGGGAAACAAGCAGACAACAAGACAGAAGATGAGGACAAGGTGGTTAAAGGCATTCCAATGTTTAAGATTGGAAAAAAGTTCAACATTTAATGCCAAGAAGTAACTCTAGWCTTAGTTATACAATTACTTGACTTAGGAAACATTATTGATCAAATATTCACTTGAAAGTGATTTTAATCTAAGATATGGTAAGGGTGTGCYGGGAAGAGGCCAAATAAGGCCTCAAAATTAAAACTTTAGYCTAAAAATAAAATGTGACTTGGAAATTTGCATGAAACTATTTAAACTTTGGTTAAATTGCTTGGTTTTTGTATCATACTAATGCAACTATGRAAAATTAATTACTATTAGGCCTTACAACCCRAAGGGAAAGGACTAATAACGTACAAAAAGGTTATATAATTTTCAAAATAGATATCCTAGTCCTTGTACATMTATCTGAGATTATACAAATGTTTATATCTGAATGGCTATCCTAGCACGTCTTAATATAGCATAAGAGTGATACCGACAACTACCCTTAGTATTCATTGCTATGAATAGATATTTATACAAGAAAACATAGTTTAATATTAATAGCTATTACCATATGTTAGATAGACAATACTATGATCTAGGGAAAAATAAACCCCTATGAACAATAGTTTGAAAAGCTAAACAAAAAAAAAATATCTAGCATTTGACAAAGCTAATTTTTCTCTATAGTGTCAGATTCTAAAGGAATGTGGACTAGATAATTATTAAGCTAAGTGGTTGTTTCATGATGTTGATCATATGGTTCTTTCTCCTGAAATATTTCTTCTATCCCCTAAATCAGATTTAATAGGGCCCTACTATTTTTATGTAGGAAGTCCAACTTATCTACAATTTCGTCTTATTCCATCCCCTTGTCCTATACTATATGGGAGATCAATTTTTTGTTGTTCCAATATAAATCAACCATCATAAAGAGTTTTGTATCTCGACTTATACAAAATCCCATGTCATGGATCTAATGAATACACTCCTCATATACCTCTTCAAGACGATGTATTTCTTTTATTTTACATGACTTTTTCCTCAATTTCCTCAACTTTGGCCTCAATAGTTGTAGAAAACCTCTTTTTTGTTAGTGAACTACCTATACAGTTTCCATTCTATCTCTAGTTATTATCCAATATTCCATATTTTTACTAAGGTCTATACAATATTTGGATAGGCCCTTATTTGTGGCCCTACTACCTTCCACAATTTCCTCCATCTCTCGCTAATGGTCACTTACCTCCATAGAGTATTTCTTCACCCTAATCCCTTCCACAATTTCCTCCATCTCTTGCTAATGGTCACTTACCTCCATAGAGTAGTTCCTCACCCCACTGATGCCCTAAGACTTGGAAAACAGAGAGATAAATAATGTGGGATTTTCTATATCTCCCACTAAGGAAAGGTCAAGGTTCGAAGAAAGGTCCCCACTGAGTCCAACTATGGACACTAATTCTAAACAACTATGAAACCAATAAACCCTTCATGAGGGGAGATATTCCCCACTTCTATAATTGGTAAAAAAAAACTCAAAGTCCTGCTCAATTCTTTGTAGGGATATCATTGCATATGACTATGATGGATCCAATCCAGTCCCAACCCCATTTTACCTAAGAAAAACATGAGATTTTGTAATACCCTGGTCTCAACCCTTTGAACTTGATCTTCATTATATTGTAATTATGTGTTTCATTACTAAATTTTGTTTCATGCCATGAGGTATACTTACCACGACAATTTTAAATACATCTAAACATGATCATTGTGAATATAATGAAAGGTTTGAGGGATGAGTAGAGGGAAACATCAATGGGGCTATGAGTACACCGAAGGAGAAAGGTAAGGGATTATAGGAGGGAAATTGAACTATGTCTCATGGTTATTACTATATCCTATCTAAAACATATTTCATGCGATTTTCATATTAACATTATATCTTAATATTTTTTATATTGCAATTATGAGCCTAGAGAAATGATATTTTACTTTAAGTAATTATTTCCTATCCTTAAATACTTACCTCTTGTATTGAAGATACTAATTTATGTCTTCATGCAAACAAAGATATTTCAAATGAGACTCTTTATCCCTATCATTAATTAAGTGAAAGAGTTGGACTGTGACTCTTCATTTCCCTCTCCTTCAATCATGCAAAAAAAAAGAAAATTGAATTAAAGAGAGAAGCTGGAGAAAAAATGGACTTCTTGAGGAGATAATAGATTTCTTGATGACAAAAAGAAACCCAACTATCATAGGATCCATAGAGATATTAAAGAGGCATCATCATGTGGAATTATCCGCTAAGATCAAGGAGGGAAATACTTTCTTGAACCTCTATATTTTTGTTGGCTTTCTAGGTTGCTTTGGAAGATCGTGGTAAAGAGAAGAGTCATTTGTGAGATTTTATAACTCTTATTAAACCTGATGGTATCATAGAATAGCACCAGGGTGACATTCACAAAGGAGTTTCCTATGGTTGGGAGGAAGATGGTTCACCCACAGTCAGTTCCCTTGGAACTCATTTTATGAAAGATAAGTACATTATTTTTACTTTTTCTTAAGATTTCAATCATGATGAAATGTGCACATCCATGCTATAATTATTTATTTTGATCTCATTAAATGGAATTAAAGTAAATTTCATTCATTGATTGGTTTCTATTATAATTTATTAAATTGCAATTTTTTTATAATAATGCATTGATAAACTTTATCCATGCAAATTTCTTGTAGAAATGCATTGAAAACAAGTTTTGTATTTTTAGTGAAATGATTTCATATGATATCTAATAAAGTCAAAATTTTGAGTTGAGTTAGATAGAACATATACCCAAATACTAGGAAAACTCATAAATGTCATAATATTTAGTTTCTTTCTTTTCTTCAGGAAGTATTAAGGATTTTGGACACCTTCGATTATGGTTCTCTACAACATGTTTACAAGGAACGTAAAAAAGTGGTAGATAAAATCTCTAAGGAGGGTGTACAACTTCATTTTGGGAGATGGGTGAATAAAGAAGAAAAAGAAGGTACTCATTATGAGTACTTCCATGGGCCTTTCCTTGAGCCCCTTTGGACATGGCATAAAATTCTCCATAAGATGTTAAATTGTTCTCTTCTGCAACATCAATTGTGTACTAGTTATCCTTTATGTTTATGTTTTGATATGTGAGTTTTATATATTGGTTATGGTTGGATGATTCTATTGCCCTTCTCAGATAGGATACAACTAATGGATTCAACCACTAACAGGTCGGTATAGATATAGGGATTGATTTTTTTGTTTAATGTGTAATGGGCTGGTTTTTTAGTCCCAATATGTATAATTGTTATGTATTTTGGAGGTGGTCAGAAAATGGTTTCAAGGAGGCTCATGTGGGTTTGTTTATGTAGTCAATCATTTTTTGGGTTTATTGTTATTATTGTTCAATCTCTATAGGGCCGATCTATTTTTTTTATTGTTCAAGCTAGCGCGCTAAATACATCCACCAACATGTATTATACAAAATGTAAATTTTTTGTTAATGAATTTTTTTTTGTTTTTTTCAAGGGAAAAAAATCACAAATGCCATAATTCTGATGCAAATTATCCTCTAATTTTCATGTGTCCCCCTTAAAAATGAAAACTAAGTGTATATCAAATTCTACTATAATTGGACCATAGAGTGTCAATTGGTGTTAAAATTAAAAAAAAAACATATTTGATATAAATGTCCACATGATAACCAAATTTCATAATTATATTCATCCATTTCATTTCCCAAAAGGTGAAAATAGAGTCGGGTTAAGAAGGGCTACTCAAATCCCCCATACTCCAAACAATTGGTGTTTGTAGTATACAAAAAGTCTTGGAATTCAATGCAATTTTTTTTAAGGTATTACATGAGATGGTTATTGATTGTTTTGAATAATTGTTACTCTTATATTTGCCTCTTGAAAGAAGGAGGAGGCTATATCTATCATACCCTTGAAATTATATGAAAGCTATGCATAGATTATTGTGTAATTGTTGTAAATGATTTTGAAGATTATTGTAAGATATTCACTTCTATTTTATGGTGGATTGTATAATGTTTTGGCCTCAATACTACGATTTACGTTTCTATAAGGTTTGATGCCATTATGTATAACCATGTATTAGTGACTAATGAGGCAAGAGGTTTGTAGATTAAATAATCATTAGGTAGGAAGCCTACAAATTGTTTTTAAAATGTTTTTTCCTTATATTTAATATGCCCTGAATGATCGTGCAATCATGCTTCTAATCAAGGGAGAAGGT
>SNQJ01S0006987.1:174635-204995 GCA_010110895.2 Picea sitchensis | reverse complement strand
ATCACAATTAGGGTTACAGGTAAATCTAACTCTTAGATAATATAGCAAGGGATCTCACACACCCACTAGTGCTCAACCACTATGGGAATGTCCACATGTGCTCAACCACATGGACATCCAACTCAACAGATCTCTATCTCATAGAGTCTCACATGAAAATCATCTGGACACACACTCACTCACTCATTGGTGCTCAGCCACTAGGATCACGTCCACCTGTGCTCAACCACAGGGAGTCCTACTCAACATATATCTATCTCATTGAGTCTCACAGGAGAATCATCTGGAGTACCACATCGTCTCAACTCTCTACATAGAGGAGAACAATAAACCCATCANCCTCGTCTCAACTCTCTACATAGAGGAGAACAATAAACCCATCACATGGGCTCCTTCACCCCTCAAAGGGGTACACATCGTTTCATCTCAAACGACACACCCATCTCATGGGCATCTTCCCCACACAGGGGCACACAACATTCCAAATACATCTCAAAGAGAAACGACACACCCATATCATGGGCACACCCAACTCATGGGCTCTCTCACATGCCAACTCACTTAGTTTGTGTCCCGGAGGATGTCTCATGCAGTTGTAATCGTCAACAATCAGTTTCCGAGGCGAGGCTAGAATTGTCGTGCGCGTAGGGAAATAATATGTGTGCACAAGAGGCTAGATTCATTGTGCGTGCAAGGAAGAAGATATGTGTGCACAAGGAGAACTGAACTTGCATGCAGTGCCATAATGGTTGGACGTGCAATAGTAATCATGTGTTCATAGTAGTTACACACATAGTGATACTTGTGTGCTAAGAATGATTGTGCGCGCAATTGTATTATGGGTTAATTCTAGTGTTATAACTAGTGCCATAAGAGGAAAAATGGTGTGGCGTGATCCAGCTTGGGATCGTGTGTGTTACCTTGAGTTTCCTATACATATTTTCAAGTTTGACTATAACAGGGAATGATATAGTGTAGAATATGTGCACGAGATATTTTTGGAGTGGCATTTCTCAGCAATGAGCTCGGGATGTTACAACGTGGTATTAGATCATTTTATAAGTGTTGGAAATGGGGAACGTTACAGATTGGTATCAGAGCTCCAGTTTCAACATTGAACTTGCATGAGTTGAATATCTACTTAAGGAAAAATTCAGACTGGTAAGTGGTCAAATTTGGAATTACAATGCGACCTTGGTTCTCATAAAATAAGAGAAAATAAGTGTGCGCACTAAGCGTTGACATTGTGGGGTGGAGCACTGGAAATGCATAGAAAATAATGGTGTGCAGGGATGTGCACTAAAATTTTGGGTTGTGCAGAGTATAACTTGTGGTGCATGCGTAATATTGGTACGTGGTGTATATGTTAAATATTGACGTCGCACATTGGTACGTGTTGAATACTAGTGCGCGCACAAGCTTTAGAAAGAAGAAAGAAAGAGAAAAAGGGTATTTAGGTGAACTCCAAATGACCATAAATTACTACATAAGACTCATAATTGCACAAGGGAGTATATGATGGGAAATTTTTGGACAGAAGAGTCAAATTATTCACCTAGAAATTTTGAATTTGGACGTTAAAATCACCCAAGAAATAAGAAGAGATGATTCTGACAAAATTGTGCAGAGTTTTCATGGAGTTGCCACATGAAGTCATCTAACAAATCTTATTTCCTACACATTTTGAAAAATCAAGAACGATTAGATTAGGACTGACTCAATGTAGAGAGTCAAAAGCATGGAAGATGCACAGAGAACTTACAGTCGTGATGATGAATTCAGGGATTTGTATATTGGTATGAGTATTAATAGTACATAATCCAATGAGCACAGAGAAGGAAAGGTGGAGCGCATTGTTAGGAACCAAATATAAAAATAGTATAAAAACCTCAGAATAAGTACTAAACGCCTTGAAAAAGAGAGAAGTTCAGATAATAAGCCTCTTCGAGGGGGAAACCTCCTTATACATCATATGAATTCACAAACACAAGATGATTCCAAATGCAAAGGTCTCCTTGGTAACTATAGGATACTAGGAGGTACAATTACAACTAATGGACCCAAGACGACATAAATAAAATAACAATAATAATGTAATATGCTCCAATTAAGGGGTAATGTGCTACTATTTAGGGATTAACATGCCCCTCCCCTTTAGACAAGTGTTGTCCACAACCCTTGAGTAATTATTGATCTTTCTGTATAAAAGACTCATCTTCCCAAGTGGAATCTTCATCAGGTAGTTTCTTCCAGTTAATGAGATACTCTAAAATGGATCTATTCCTCGGTTGGTGAATTCTTGTGTCAGTGATAGCTTCAGGATCCAATATGATTTTTCCTTCCTTGTCAAGTTCTAGCAATATAGTTTGAACTGGGATCTTGTCACCTATAACCTTCTTTAAGCATGAAACAGGGAAAATTGGGCGTACTCGGGAAGATGCAAGCAGCTCCAATTTGTATGCCATGGTACCAATATTTTGTAACACCTTATAAGGGCCATACTACCAATCTTTTGCAACACCTTATAAGGGCCATAGTACAAATATTTTGCAACACCTTATAAGGGCCATAGTACTTTAGTGATTCATTATTATCCTTCTTATCTTGCTTGAGGGACATATGTTTGTATGGTTGTAGTCTTAAAAATACCCAATCCCCTACTTCAAAACTTCTTTCACTACGACGTTGATCTGCTTGTTATTTCATGTGATTTTGTGCCATGGTTATGTTGTACTTTAAGGGTTGGAGAAATTTTTTTTGATGCTCGATGTGATCTTCCACTGCTTGAACCTTAGATTTTTCTTTTAGAGAAGAAGTGAGGGACAGTAGGTTATATCCATGGTGCGCCATAAATGGTGTTATTTTTGTTGCAGTATGAAAGTAATTGTTATACCACCATTCTTCCAAGGGTAACCACTTGAACCATTGTGTTTATTTATTAGAGAAAAAGAAACGAAGGTATCCTTCCAAACATTTTTTCACTATCTCGGTTTGTCCATCAGATTGAGGATGATAATATGAGCTATGCGCCAATTGAGTACCCAAACAAGAAAATAATTCTTTCCAAAAATGTCCAGTGAAGATGGGATCTCTGTCACTTACAATAATCTTTAGGATTCCATGTAGCTTTTTAATTGTCTCCATGAATGCGGTGGAAACTGTACTGGATTTGAAAGGATGATAGAGGGCGCAAAAGTATGTGTATTTGGTCAATCTATCAACATCACCATGATGACACTCTTTCTTTCAGACTTTGGTAACCTTGTGATGAAATCCATGGAAACCTTCTCCCAATGCTGACTTGGGATGGATAATGGTTGTAAAACCTAGGGTCTTAATCATTTCTAGCTTATTTTGTTGGAAATCTAAACATTCTTCCACAAACCTTTGAACATCAATTTTAAGTCCATCCTAAAAAAATTCCTTCTTGACCTTGTGATAGGTTTTCAAAAATCCCGAGTGCCCTCCTACCAGAGAGGTGTAAAATTCCAAAAGTACCTTTTGTTAGAGTTGGGAGTTCTTACATAAATATAAGCGATCTTTGTACCATACATAATCATTTTTCCATGTAAATGTATCTCATGCACTGGAATCCTGTTGCATCCTTTGAATGAGAGTCCACACTTTTTCGCCATTCTTCCATTCATCCCTTGCTTCTATTATCCAATCAGGTCGGATGATCGAGATACCACAAAGAAAGGCCTCAACATCTTCATCCTTTCTTGAGAGTGCGTCTACCACAACATTTTGCTTCCCTTTTTTGTAGATGATTTCAAAATCATAACTCAACATCTTGGTCACCCATTTTTGTTGTTATTCTGAAGATAGTCTTTGTTCCAAGAAGTATTTAAGATTGTCATGATATTTTTTTACCTTGAAGTTCCTACCTATTAGGTAAGGGCNAAACTGCATCTTCTCATACTACAACATTAGAATGCTATTATAATCATACTTCAACATTGGAATATTTTTGCCTTATGAACATTCTTCCATTTAATTGCATTAAATTCGGCAGGGACTACGCTGCTCCGCTGCCCTTGTTATATGAGGCCCTTTTCGGAGGTTTAAGATAAATAAAGATGCTAGAATGAGTTTTGATTATAGTTTAATAAGTGTTGAAGGCTTGAACTTGCGTGCGAAGGCGGCAATGTTAATTAATGAATCATGTGTTATAGTTTAATAAGTGTTGAAGGCTTGAAATTGTGTTCGAAGGCAACAATGTTAAGTAATGAATCATAACATGATTGATCTCGTAATTACCAATAGGACAAAGAAAATCTCTTTGCCCAACATTTAAAAATATATATATATATATATAATAATAATAATAAAATAACGCTTCTTGGGAAAACATTAGAGGGGTGTTACATGATTGGGTTACAGGAATTAGATACCTCCTTTCTCCTCAAAACAATCGCCAGTCTTGAGACCTTAAATGGTCAAAATCAATCGGATGAATCCTGGACTTGAGCATTGATTATGTATCTTGGAGGTCCTAACCTTGCAATGTAGGTCGGGCCGGTGTATATCTTGTTATTTGTTTGTGATATGGTTGGTTATTGAATAACAATGACGTTTCTTCTAAATTTTTGTTGTGTAGTTACATAAATGAAAGTAGAATGTGTAAATTTTGATGTATGTTATTTCCGCATAACACTTGTCCTAACTTGTAAAAAAATAAAAAAATAAAAAAAATTCCACTACAATACTCACTAGATTTTATGTCTTTGAGGAATAGGTTTGACTCCACCAATAGCATCCATGCCACAAGGATCTAGCCCTCAGGGAGATGAGCAAACTACTGAGCATGAGCAAGTTGTTGTGGGAAATGTGGTAGGTATGATGAGATCCTTCGAGAGGATGTCAGAGTCATTGATCAACCTCATGGATCAAGATGAGGGAAGAGCATATGTTCCCTATGAGGGTTCACAATGTGCTCTAGATGGTAGTATTAGTATACATAGAGAACTCAAGAAAGTGAAGTTTATCGAGTTATGGGGTGCCACAGATGGCTTAGCTATCGAGGAATGATTGGAGAACATGGCGATGTTCTTCACACTTCATGATTACACATATAATATGGAAGTCCACATGACGATATTTTAACTAAAAGGGAGTGCTCTAGTTTGGTGGAAGACACTCCTACCTAAACTAAACATGGTCGTGGAGGACGTGCCATGAGAATTTTTCGAGGAATGATTCTGAGAGAGGTACTTGTCCGATGAATTCATCGAGGGATAGCTTAATGAGTTCAACGCCTTACGATAGGGTAGTCATACAGTGTCAGAGTATAAGGATAGGTTCATGGAGCTACTTAGGTATGCTCCACATCTGAACAGAAAGAAGTTAAAGGTCAAAAAGTTTGTTTTTGGCCTTAAATTAAATAGACGTGGGAAGGTGAGGATCTTAATGCCACAGATGTTACACGATGCAGTTCAGAAGGCCCTCATATCTGAGGAAAATCTTAATAGTGGGGATCATGGAATGAATCCTTCTAGACCGACTAGATAGATGACATCAGGAGCACAAAAACATCTGACATTAGCCACAAAGACTTATGGGCATCGATATATTCCCAGAGGATCTATTTTATTGACATCGTGATGACATAATCCTCAGAAGAGGACTCCTTATAGAGAACCACAATAGAATCAATAACTTCATCTGTAGAAGTGACAACAGTTTAAGCCTATTCAACAGAATAGACCAGGATCATAGACTGTTAGGCCAACAACTTCTACTTTGAGGACCAGGAGAATTGGACCGAAGACTGGATGTTGCATATGTGGAGAGCCACATTACCAACAATATTTTCTGATTGAGAAGGACAAAGTTTCCACATCATCAAAACCCACTACAGTTGGAGATTTTGGAAAGGCCCACAAGATACATGCAGTGATGAACAATCACTAGGATGAGTATGAGTCCATTGTGCTCGAGACGTGAGGTATGATCTCCGATCAAAATTTTAATATTTTGATAGATCCGTGAGAAACAAAGATCTTTATTTATAGTGTAGTGCTAAAGAGAATTAAGGTAAAGGAATTCGAGCATGATGATTTCAGATACATAGAAAAGGCATCAAGCGCTAAACAAAAATTTGGAGGAAAGGTTATGGACTGAAGCATTAACTTGGGTGATTTTGTAACGAAGTCCAACCTATATGTCATGATCTTAGGATCTTATGACATACTGATAGGAATGGAATAGTTGGAATTGCATGAAGCAATACTTAACTGTAAGACGAAACAGTTAAGTTTGACGAATGATTTGGGACAGATTAAAGTGATTGTAGGAAGAAACCAAGGGGTTTCATTGAGGTTTATTTCTTCCCTGCAATTACAGAAAAGAGTGCACAAGGGATGCACGTTATATTCCATCCTAGAAATTAATGAAAAGAGCGAGGCAAAAGGATTATAAAACCTTTCGATAGTATCATAGTTTTCATATGTATTTCTGGTGGACCTACCAGGTTTACCACTAGAAACATAACTTGAGTTTACCATAGATATGAAACCTAGAACATAACCAATTGTGAGAATGCCTTATCAGATGTCAACGTCTGAATTGGAGGAGTTGAAAATTGAAATGAACGAATTCTTAGACTTGGGACTTATACATCCAAGTGTGTGACCATGGGGTGTGCCGGTTATTTTCATGAGAAAGAAGAATGGATTGTGGATACTTTGTATTGAATATCATCAATTCAATAAATAGATGATCAACAACCAATATCCGTTTTCAAGAATAAATGATTTATTTGATCAGATGAAGGGAGAAATGATGTTTTCAAAGATTGAATTTAGATCAGGATATCATTACATATTAAGGATGAAGATATCCCTAAGACCACATTTAAGATGATATTCAAACACTATGATTTTACAGTTTTATCGTTCAGTTTGATGAATGACCTGGGGGTATTCATGACTTTGATGAATGGGGTGTTTCACAAATATTTGGACAAGTTTGTTCAAGTATTTATTGATGACATACTGATTTATTCTAAGATGAAAGAAGAGCATGATGAACAGTTGAGACTAGTTCTATAGTGTCTGGGAGAAAAAAAATTGTACGAGAAGCTATCAAAATGTTCTTTTTACCAATCAAAGATTCATTACTTAGGACATATCATAACAGGAGAAGATATTTATGTGCATCCAACGAAAGTAGAGGATACGATGGAATGTCCAGCTCCGATGAATGTACAGGAAGTATATATATTTATGGGTTTAGAAATATGTTACCAACAATTCATCGAAGGTTTTTTGAAGATATCAAATCCAATAACATAATTGTAGAAGAAAAACAATAATTTCATATGGACAGAGAAATGCATGGAATCATTTCAAAATATTAAGGATTTGTTGATGAGAACGTCGATATTAAAGGTCCCCGACATGGAAAAATAATTATTGGTATGCACAGACGCCTCCAAGGTAGGTTTAGGCGGAGTTTTGATGCAAGATGGTCAAGTGATTGTTTACATTTCATGAAAATTAAGAAGGCATGAAGAGAACTATGCAACGCATGACTTGGAGTTATTAGAAATTGTATATGCCTTGAGAGCATGGAGACATTATCTAATTAGAAGAAAATTTGAACTAAAGACAAATCATTGTGGATTGCAACATATGTTTACTCAGACTGACTTGAACGTGTGACAAAGGTGTTTGTCAGAATTACTTAGTGAATATGATTTTGGGATTACTTACATTAAAGGAATGGTAAACAGAGTGGAATATGTGTTGAGTCGGAGACCATACATATTCTTGGTAATACCACTTAAAACGAATCTTCAGGAAAAGATTATAGTGTTACATATCGATGATGATTCATACAAAGAAGTTAAGGATAGTACCATACAAGATACCATTATGGTACAAAGGTTATTCATTTGACAGTGACAGACTGTTGAGGTATAACGACAAAATTTATGTACCTCCTAATGAAGAATTAAGAAGTTTGATTTTAAGAGAGGCCCATCGAGTAGTGTACATGGCTCATCTAGGAGTTACAAAGATGAAGGAAGACCTTAAGCGTTTATTCTTCTGGAAAGGAATGATAGAGAACATAGTTAGTTATGTGGCCAAATGTCTAGAATGTTAGAAAGTGAAGGTTGAACATAGACATCGAGTATGAATGTTACAACCACATGCTATTCCTAAATAGAAAAGGGAAGTCATTTCGATGGATTTTATCATTGGATTTCCACTGAAGGCAAGGAGAAATGAATGGTATTTTGTGGTAGTTGACACTCTGATGAAGAGTTCACACATTATTCTAGTCTGTACGACATACTAGGAGCCAGACATAGCTAAACTATTTGTGATTGACATTGTGAGGTTAAATGTTGTACCAAGAAGAATCATATCCGATCGAGGACCAATGTTTACTAGACGATTTTGGACTAGTTTCCAAGAGGCCTTGGGAACACAATTGAATTTTAGCACAACATATCACCCCGAGACGGATGGACAAACTAAAAGGATGAATTGGATTTTAGAGGATATTTTGTGTATGTATGTGATCGATCAACAAAATAATTGGGAAGAATTATTGCCATTGATGGAGTTTGCATACAACAATAGCAACTAGAGTATGATTAAGATGGAACCGTTTGAGTTTCCTTACAAGTGACCATGTCAGACGCCATTGAGTTGGGATCCAGTTAAGAATAGGGTCCTAGTGGGACTAGAAGTGATCCAATAAATGGAGGAACAAATGCAATCAATCAGACAAAGGATTAAAAAGGTTCATGATCGATATAAGAGTTATGTTGATGTGCATCATGTTGACCGCAATTATGAGGTTGGAGACATATCTTTCTTGTGGGTAAAACCACATGAGAGGTCGATCAAGTTTGGAAAGGGTGATAAACCATATTCTAGCTTTGTGGGACCTTTCAAGGTTCTGGAAAAGAAAGGACCCATGGATTATCGACTAGCCTTTGAGGCGTATGCATGATGTATTTCATGTATCTGTTTTACGACATTATATCAGTGATCCATCACATGTTATTGACATGAGTTATTTGCAGGTGTCAAACGAGGGTGCTCTCATGGAGGAGCCAATACACTTTCTTGACCATCACACTCAACAACTACAACGTAGAATAGTCAATCAGGTCAAGGTCCAAAGGGAAAACTATATTCCACACTCAACTACATGGGAGGATGCATATGAAGTGAATTAACAATTTCCTTATTTGTTTGATAGATTAGATGTATATATCTATATCAGATACATTTAGTTACATGCATTTATATACTGTACAAACTTTGAGACGAAGTTTAAAACAAGAGGGGGTGTATGTAACATCTTGTTCGAATGAACACACTTATATTGAGTACACTTGCATGCAAGTGATCTGGTTATGGTACATTATGATTTCATTTCGATTATGAGTTTTATATGATGATGATGATGTTTTGTGACTTGTTCTTATTTCATATGTATATGTATTGACAAATAATATTGATGAGTTCTTGTGAGTGTACAGGACACATGACAGGTTATGGATGTTGATGGAATCAATGGACTTCATTGGACTCTGGATTGATTAAGGGTGTGGATTTTATTTTGTTTGAGTATTTCATTTTATGGACATGTGATATATGATTAATTATACTATGATTTATGTATATATTATTGACATTGTTCTTCTCAGTGGATGCAGGCTTGACGATCCTTTCTTGTTTGACTCACATAAGGAGTAAAGGGGTCATGCAGAGAAACTAGACATTTGAGAGAGAGGTGTGGAAATGTCCCTGTCACAACCTACTAGCACTTCCACCATGACCTGAACTATAGGTTAAAAATTACCTAGTTGATAGGTACAAAATACGATGAGGGAAGATTGAAACAGTCGCTCATAAGGAAATCTAAAGGGAGTGCAACAAGAAGAAATGTGTATTTCTTAGAAGCCCTTAGTCTCTCACAAGGTCAATCGAATGGAGTATTGACTTCAAGTTTCATACAAACTTCCAAAACTAGTCAAGGGTGAGTGGCATCCTTGGAGCATAGAGGTGTGTCTTGAACGACACGTCGAGTAATTGAAATGTGAGTCGATAAATCTAGATAGCCCAAAGAAATTAATGAAATATTTATACCTTGTTAGAACATAGTATTAATTAATCAGTAAAGTATAAACTAGAGTCCTAACAAGAGTCTAAGCCTAAGTTTAATACTAAGTCTAAGTTTAAATGAGAGACTCAATAAAAATATTAAATAAATTAAAATAATTGAGATAAAGTCAAACTCTAGGAAAAAAAGTAATAAAAATTAGAGGTTGGGTAAATTGCACATGTGTGCATGAAAATAATAAAAGGATTATAAATTAGAAAGAAATTAAAACATGAGAGAATATATGTACACATAGAGTAGCACCTTGAGTTAATATCCTACAAATCCTAACTAAAAGAAGACTCATAATCCAACTCTAACTAATATCTAGTTAGGGGACAATCATTAAATGTGAAATTGGGGAAGAGAGGGACATCTAAGAGAAAAAACAGGAACACATTGGGGAAAGTGAGGGAAAATGGATTTTTAAATAAAATAAAAAGGGTAATTACTTGTGAAACTTGGGGAGAGTGAGACAAGGGCGTGGGTGAATAATCACTAACAAAATAATTAAAAAAGTTGAATTACTTGTGAATGGGGACTAGTGTCAGTGATAATTTACCTATAAAATAAATGGGGTAGGAGGGCAATGGATCTCATTTTTTAATAGTATTGTTCTGTTGCCAAAATTTGTTTGAATCTGTTTTACTTGTGAGATTAGGATTTCAATCTTGACAAAGAGTAGAATCTCTTCCTTACAAGGAAATCTTCAGAGCTAATTTGTATTAGTTTTGTACTTGGCCCCTTTGTGGCTCAAGAGGCTAAGGGGAACGAAGAGTACCCCTAGTGTTCACTAGGAGGTACCCGTTGATAAATTGTGAAGCAAGAAATGCAAAGAGAAAGATAGAATATAAAATAGTATATTAGAATGTATGAGAAATAGTACAAAACGAGTACATGAAGAAGTATAGCTGAGAAGATACAATGCAATGGGAGATAGCTGAGCTAAATAGGGTCAAGAAAGACAAAAATAGAAAGTATAGTTGTCCAGTACAACTGGCAGTGTACAGTTAGACTGTTGAGGTTACAATATGTTTAACACTCCCTCTTAAACTCAACAGTTACAATCATCAGCACTGATTATGCCTAAGTGTTGTCTCTGAAAATCAAAAACTGACTTTCCTAGTGGCTTTGTAAAGATATCAGCAAGCTGATCTCGAGAACCACAGAATTTCAGTGCAATATCACCATTATTGACTAGCTCGCGTATGAAATGAAAACGAGTGTCAATGTGTTTGCTCTTCTTGTGAAACACATGATTCTTAGATAAAGCAATTGATGAAGTATTGTCACAGAATATAGGAGTTGGTTCTTTTTCTGTATGTGACATATCTCTCAATAATATTCTCATCCATACAACTTGACAAGAAGCTGAGGTAGCAGCGACATACTCTGCCTCTGCAAAAGATATTGAAACAATGGGCTACTTCTTTGATACCCATGAGATGAGGTTCGTGCCAAGTTGAAAAACATGTCCAGATGTTCTTTTCCTGTCATCTAGACTGCCTGCAAAATCACTATCTGTGTAACCAGAAAGTTGATTACAATCAGATTTAGTGTACCATAAACCAAAATGTAGTGTTCCTGCTACATATCTCAAAATTTGTTTTGCCATTTTCTAGTGCGAATCCTTGGGTGATTCCATGAATCTGGAAACAAGACTAGCTGCATACATGATGTCAGGCCTAGTTGCTGTAAGATACAACAAACTGCCTACTAGACTTGTATAGAGTAGATTCCACTATGGGACCTTCATCATTTTTGCTCAATTTTGTGGCTAATGGTATGGGGGTTTCCGCTGGATTGCATCCTTCCATACGAAACCTTTTGATGATGTTTGCTGCATACTTTTGCTGACAGATAAAAATGCCTTTAGCTGATTGATTAACCTCAATCCCTAAAAAATATTTCATGATGCCAAGATCTGTCATCTCAAACTCAGATTGCATGGCATGTTTGAAATCTGTTAGCTCTAGATTTCCTGTATAGATCATGTCATCAACATATAAACATACAATCAAAATTTTACCATGCTAATCTATTTTGGTGTAAAGAGTTGGCTCATTTTGGCTTCTGCTGAAACCATTGTTGATCAGATAAGTGTCAATTCTGCTGTACCAAGCTCTTGGAGCTTGCTTTAATCCATGCAAGGCTTTCTTCAACCGATATACTTTGGTTGGGTGCTCTTGGACTTCAAATCCAGGTGGTTGATCGACATAAAATTCTTATTCTAAAAAACCATTCAGGAATGTTGATTTGACATCCATCGGGTATACTTGCCATTTGTGTTGTGATGCTATGGCCAATAGAGTCCTTACAGTGTCTAATCTTGCTACGGGAGCAAAAGTTTCACCATAATCAGTACCTGGTTGTTGTGAGAATCCTTTGGCAACAAGTCTTGCCTTGTGTTTTTCATTTTTCCCTTTTTCATTGAGTTTAGTTTTGTAAACCCACTTGACACCAATACTCTTCTTGTGAGTTGGCAAATCATCAAGATCCCATGTCTTGTTCTTCTCAATGGAGTCAATTTTTTGGTTCATGGCTTGAACCCAATGTGGCTCCTTAGCTGCTTCCTTAAAAGATGTAGGTTGACATGACATTAAAGCAAAAAGGTTTTGTTGTTCAAAGTCATCCAACTGCTGATGGATTTCTCTCAAACTTCGAGTTCTCTGATTCTATGGTTCAAAGAATGATTCTCTGCTGGAATTTGAGTTATCCTGAGAATTTTCAGGTTGTCTTTGTACCTACATTCTTGGAAGAATATTTTGAGGTACTTGTTGTTCTGAAATTTCTGCATTTTCAGAACTTGGTAGAAATGGATTTTGACTGTCCATTTGCTAATTTTCTAACTCATTCAAGAATTGATTTTTCAGAAATTTTACATCTCTGCTGAGAATTAATTTCTTGGTGATTGGATTGTAAAGCCTATAAGCTTTAGATGTTTCACTATATCCAGTGAAAATACATTTCTCACTTCTGTTATCAAGTTTCTTCCTTAATTCGAAAGGAATGTGAGCGTATGCTATGCATCCAAATGTCCTTAGATGTGCTACATTGAGCTTTTTCCTGCTCCATGCTTCTTGGGGAACTTTCATCTTTAGACTTGTTGTTGGTGATCTATTCAAAAGATAAACTGAGCATGCTACTGCTTCAGCCCAAAAAGTGTTTGATAGACTTTTCTCTTTGAGAAGTGTTCTTGCCATATTCATTATGGTCTGATTTGTCCTTTCAACCACTCCATTTTGCTGTGGAGTATACCTTGATGTTGCTTGCATGATGATGCCTTGAGATTTTGCAGAAATTTGCAAATTCTCTGGAGTTGTATTCTCCTCCTCCATCTGACCTGAGTGCTTTGAGATATTTGCCACTCTGTTTTTCAGCTTCTGCCTTGAATTCTTTGAATTTTGCAAAAGTTTTAGACTTGTGTCTGAGAAAATAAATCCAGATTTTTCTACTGAAATCATCAATAAACGTTAGAAAGTAAAAACCACCACCTATTGAATATATTTGCATTGGTCCACATAGGTCAGTGTGAACAAGTTCAAGATGTTGTTTGGCTTGATTGGAAGACTTTGGAAAACTAGTTCTCTTATGTTTTCCAAGTATGCAAGACTCACATGGGGGAATTTGCTCTTTAAAAATAGGTAGACCTTTGACCATGGAGTTTTTCTGAAGAAGACTTAGACTCTGAAATGGTAGATGTACAAATCTTGTATGCCAAACCATCGTTTCATTTAGGGTTGATGCACTTTGTGCATAAGGTTGACTCAGATTTGCAGTTCTGAGGGTAAGGGGAAACATCCTATTTGGAGTCATATGGATTTCAGAAATTAATTTTTTGCTGGGTTTTCTATCATAAATTTTGCAAGATGTTCCCTCAAAAAGTACCTTATAGCCTTTTTCAATGAGTTGTCCTACACTTAACAAATTATGTTTCAAATATGGAACATGATAGACATTGTTTATGTCTTTCTTTACATTCTGTTTAGTAAGAATACGAACAGTTCATTTTCCTTGAACTTTGACTAAATAATCATTTCCTAGTGTAATGTTAGATGACATTGAAGAATCAATGCATGAAAGTAATTCTTTGTTACCTGTCATGTGATTGCTGCATCCATTGTCTAGCAACTAGAGATCTTTAGGTTGTTCTTCAGTTTTGAGGCATGAGAGAAACATACCTCCTGAGTTTTCTCCCGTGTGATTTGACACATCTGCTCTGCCTGAGAGCTGATCTGCTTTCTTCTTCCTGCATTCAGATTCATAGTGCCCATACTTTTTGCAGTAATAGCATTGTATGCTTGATTTGTCATTTGATCTTCTCCCTCTGCCTCTTTGAGGCTGGAAATTCTGATGTTGATTTTCTTGTTGTTGTCTTTGACCTTGGAAATTTTGATTCGATTGTTGTTGTTTGTTACCTCCATTGTAGTGAGGATTATTGTCATTGTTCCCTCTTCCTTGGTGACCTCTGCTTCTTCCTCTGCCTTTCCCTCTGCTGAAGGAGAATTGAGTTTTGAAAGCATTGGAGATTGACTCATATGTGAGATGCAGTCTGGTCTCATGTGTCACTAGAGAACCAATTAGTTCATCTGTTGAAAATTTTGACAGATCCTTGGATTCAAGGATTGTTGTTACAACCATTTCAAATTTCTTGGGTAAACTTCTAAGGATTTTCTCAAAAATTCGTTGATCAGTGATGGCTTCGCTAGTCAATCTGATCTGGTTCATGATTCCCATGACTCTGGTCATGAACTGATCCACATTTTCGGAATCTGTCATCCTTAGAGTCTCGAACTGCGTTCTCAAAGTCTGCAGTTTAACTGTTTTGACCCTGTCATTTCCTTGATAGGAATATTGAAGGATGTCCCAGGCCTATTTGGAAGTACCAGTGCCTGTGATCTTTGAGAAAATTGAATCATCCACAAAATTCTAAATCCAGAATTTCGCTTTATTTTCTTTGTTCCTCAGTGTTGCCTGAGAAATTCTCTGCACATTTGTCATGGCAGAAAGGGCAGCTGGATCTGGTTTCACATATCCAAGATCCACTGGCTCCCAGCACTCTTGTGCTTGTAGGAACGATCTCATCTGGAGAGACCAAAACTCGTAATTCTTGCCCAAAAGAATCGGACCCTGAGTAGGTCCTAAATTGCTAGACGACACCATAAAAAAAAATTACAGAAAAAATAGAGGGAAATTTTGTATTTACCTCTGATCGCAGAAATGTTGATTTGCCGATGGCCGAAAAGAGATTATTGGGCTTGAGATGGCCCTTGGTCTCCTTGCAATGTGACCACATGCCTTACTTTTAAAGCGCTGCGGGCTTTTCCCATTTTTGCCTTTCAAAATGTCGAAACGCGAAAAATTCACTTTTGGACAATTCAATGGTCCAGATGATGCTGTGATCTGACGGTCTAGATATTATCGGAATATCGTGAATCGGGACTTCACGAGTTCTGATGACGATCTCTTCCTCCTCGTTTCCCCGATCTCCGAGTTGCCGAAATGGAGAAATGATTTCAAAGATCAACAATCCTCGTTGATTTGAGGTCAACGACTAGATTATGTCAGAGATTCGTGTATCTTGATTTTGCGGCTTAAACGCGTGACCTCTTGGTCTCTCGAATCTCGAAAAGCCAATTCCCGAAATGCCGATGACCTTTTCTTGTCAGGATTTTTCCCGAGTCCTTGGATTTACGCCACACGTCCTCACAAGATGGAGGGTCCTAATTCAACCTCAGGATATCGCAACTTGCTATGCTCCATCGACACAATTGCTCTGTCAACTTGAAACCCCGAATGCCGAAACGCCGATGGGTTCTTCGATGTCCGCCGCATGTCCAAACAAAAGAACGACTGAGATCTTATCGCGATTTTGGGAATCGCAATTTCACGAATTGCGAAGTCGTGTTGCGACGGTCTTTTAAAACTGTGAACTCCGATATGCCGATTTGACGAAGCTTTGATCTGCTGCCACCTATCCTCTGAGATGGACGGCTGGCAAGTCCTCTCATGATTTCGCGATATCGCGAATCGGAGTTTTGGAGTGCAATCTTTTGCGCGTCCAACTCCCGATTACCGATTTTGGGATGAGATAAGATCGATGACTCACGATCTTTCTCGATCCAACGGTCCAGAATGACTTGTGATTTTGCGATTCGTGAATTCTCACGACATGTCTTTCGACCTTTATGCCTTGCGATTCATGAAATGCTGAGATCTCGCCACGTGTTTCTGGATGGACGGTCCAGATGATGTCGGGACTTCACTAGTCAAAAATTCTCCGGTGCGCTCCAAACAACTAAACGTCATGCACCTTCTTGTTGATCTAACGATTGTCGAGACTTTGCACAAGATCTGACGGCTGAAATGCTTTCGCCTTTTCTGCGCTCTCCTCATCCCTTCTGAACTGGTTTCTCGCTTCGTATCCGCTCTCAGGACGAATCTTGCGGCCTTAATGGTTGATCTTTGCACCTGAGACGCATTCTTTACTCCTATGGAAGAAAGATTCGTGAATCTTTCAAAGATTTGAAAGAATTTCACGAGTTCTTTGTTCTCTGCTACAATCTTTGACAAATTTGAGCGAATTTCAAAAAATCTTTAAACGATGCTGCCTTCTGCAACAATCTTTAACGAATTGAACGAATTCTTCGAGTTCTTTAAATGTTCTTCTGTTCTTTAACTCTTCTTCATCAATCTTTGACGATTCTTGAAAAATGTACAAGAATCTTTACTGTTTCTTCTTTCCCGATCTCTGCTTCCTCGTTCTTTCGAGCGTAGTACGCTCTGCAACCTCTACAAGCTTCCTACGCTGATCTTGGAGCGTATGACGGTTTGCTTCCTCGTGGAATTTTCCTGCGAGGATGTTTCGAGAGTATGACGAACAACTCTCTAATCCTTGTGAAAAAGACTGTGTCAAATGCTTCTCGAGATCCGTGTAAGCTCTGCGCTGTGAGGATCGTGTTGCTCTCCGGACTGTGTGAAGAGGCTTACTGCTGAAGCTCTGATACCATGATAAATTGTGAAGCAAGAAATGCAGAGAGAAAGATAGAACAGAAAACAATATATTAGAATGTATGAGAAATAGTACAAAACGAGTACATGAAGAAGTAAAGCTGAGAAGATACAATGCAATGGGAGATAGCTGAGCTAAATAGGCTCAAGCAAGACAAAAATAGAAAGTACAGCTGTCCGGTACAGCTGGCATGTATAGTTAGACTGTTGAGGTTACAATATGTTTAACACCCGAGTTTAGGACAAGAACAAATATTTCAAGTTTAGGATTATCTTTAATAACACCATCTTTGGTTTGTAGTACTTTTATTTGTTATTTATTGTTTACTATTATTTAATATTAAATTGTATAATGTATGTAAATGGAAGGAATTGAACTGATACAACCTTCCTTATTCCCTTTTTAAACTCTTGATAATAATGTCTAGATCTAGTTGGATTTATTATGGGCACTATATTGAATGTTTTGGGAAATTGTCCCTTCGTGAAGATAGATAAATTATAATAAGGAGAGAGCTCATATCGTTGTAAATTAGTTATATTGAACAATAGTTACTTAACATTAATCCACCGAGTGAATGATCTTACTCTTATTTTTATTTCAAGAAATTAAATTCTGATGAGGAAAAAGAGGCGCACTAAAATTGTAACCAGTCACTATTTATTGAGAACGTATTCTACAATTAAATTGTTGATCGTGTTCCATAATTGTATTATATTTAGTACAGTTCCTTGAATTGAGCAGGTCAAAGTTTGCATGTCTAATCTTCCTTTGGATAAACTTTTAAATTCAATGTGGACAATTGAACCCTGTTCGTCAAGACCATCGTTTTATATTTTTACTGAACTCCCATCCTAAATGGAATTAAATTTTTATTCATATGCAATCATATCCTGACTCGTTACACATGTTGTATCATCGATTTCGAGTTCTTGCAAACTTTATCAGTTAGAAATTTTAGATCGGTAGATACTCCGTTAGTTAGAATGGTGTTGAAGCGTCCGATCAACGTCATGCAATGTTTGTATATTAATTTTAAACATTATCATTTTATCCATATTATTGAATCTTGAGAACTCGTGAACGACATTCAAATTTTACTCGTGCGTCACCACTTGTACAATTTTGTTCGCAACCCTTCGCAAACAAAATTCCCTCCTAAGAGCCTGCGTCACCACTTGTACTCGTGAACTCGTGAATCTTCGCAGCCGTGTAGAAAACTCCTTTCCATGTTCGAACTGTAAATACGATATCATTAACGTCTTAAATTAAATGGAGATTCATTAATGGTTTATTAATGCTTGTGGATAAGATAGATATGGTGTATGTCGTAACTCTCATGCTGGATTGTTTACTATTGAGTTTCCTGGTTACTAGCGTTGAGAACGAAAGTTTAACTCTTCGGGCACTGGAACTTGAGTTCTTCCCGGTCGTCATTTTATTCTTGTCATAGATTACATTCTGCTTACCTTGTGTTGTTAGTATCGGAACTTGGAAGGTAAACAGTTGGGATTTTCTCCAGTATTGATCCACTCACCCAATTATTAATCAGTCGAGTTTCCAGTTAGCTTTGTCATAGTAGGCTATACACGCGACATCTCTTAAGACTTGAATTGTACTTTCTCCTTAAAGAACCCTGATATGAAGGTGCAATATACTGGTGAGTTCTTCCTAAAATCTCATTCGATCATGGTGATTGTGATTCTTTGTTAGTGGTCTTGTAGTTACTCTTAATTGTTTTAATTGATTCCTACATCCGATCGTGGCGATCGTGACTCTTTGTTAGTGGTCATATAGTTTACTCTTAATTTTTTTAATTGATTCCTGCATCCGATCGTGGCCATCGTTACTCTTTGATAATGGTCTTTTAGTTGACTGTTAATAATTTAATTATTTCTATAGTCCACCGATAGTAAAATAGGACTTTAATAAATACTATCTGGAGTAATAGTTGTATCTTCCCAGAAAACGCAACTTAATGGATGGAAATCCACCACTCAATTTATTTATTATTTTTGGTAGTGAACAAAAAGATAGTTTTAAATAGTTATTACGAAATTGATCACGAGAGTTATAAATCAATCACATCTTAATTTCTTCGTTGATTCTATGGAATTTGTTTTGTTCAAAAATGCTAGTTCTTATAAAGTTCTAGATGTTTAATGTATTAAGAAAAATAATTACAGTTGACTGGAGTAACGTCTTTCCGCCTTAAGGTAACCTTAGAATTTCATTATGAAGAAAAGGTTTACTTCGATTCCATATGATAAATGCTTTAGGACTTCCATTTCTCTTGTAATAATTAGATTTGCGCATAATTATAGCTTATTATAGCTTATTATTCCATGTCGTAGGCATAGAGGGACTATAGCAATCGATAAGTAGGCGTAGAGGGACTATAGCAATCGATAAATCGTTGATTGCATATTACTTTGTCCTTTGACCCAAAATATTTGCACAATACCTATTGTTGGAGCTATGGAAATAAAAGCATATATTTTTAAATAATAAAAAGGAACATATATGTACTAATCTGATTGGATAAGAGATTGGAGGTCTTATTGCCGGCTTCACTATTTCCAATGTACTATATGACAACATATCCAAAGTTTTTCTCGTAGTCAGTATGTTTTAATCATATATTTTTCCTGTATCTTGCTTCAAGGTTGATTAATGATAGCATTAGTTCGAATGTTTGTATTAGAATTTTCTGCTACCCGAATATATCCGCAAGTTTTGATCTGTAATAAGAATATTGAAAAGTTTTGATATCCAAGCTTTGTAGTGATTGAGAATTCCAAATTTTATAGTGTCTTTGGCGGATGTATATTTCTTGAAATGTATTGACACTTATTCTGAGATGCGTCAATAGGATTGATTGCGTAAATGTTCACATGACGCGACGTCCTGCAACACCCCTGACAACTTAAATGTTTGCATTACATGAGGTGCTTAGATAGCCTGAGAGTCTTAAATGTTTATGTAAATATGGTTCTCGGAGTACATTTTCCCTCAAAATTTTCTATACAGTTACAATGAATTTGCACTTGATTGTCTACCACCAGTTCAATAGCCATTGCATGTTTCGTCCTTGTTCTGCCATTGAAGCTACATACATTGTTTACTAGTTCAGTGACTTCTTCTTCTTCGCTGGTTTGCCGGTTGCTGCCATTGTATGCTTCATCCTCATAATCATTGAGGCTACATATATTGTTTACTAGTTCATTGAGTGGTTATTGTTCGTTGGTTTCTCGGTTGTTGCTTGTTGTTGTTTCGCTAGTGATTCGAGTTGTGCTTCTGCATTTCATCGTTTCAGAGTAAGTTTCGATGTCATGGTTTCATTTTGTATTCATTGTTTGTTGTTTAGTTTGCAGTTTGCAAGTAAGAAAGTTTGTCTATTTGTAGTTGCATGTTCCTTATGTGTTTCCGATTCATTTTTTGCTTGGGTTGTAGTTTCATAATCGTTGGAGATACATATGTTGTTCACTGGCTCGGTGGTTCTTGCTGGTTCATTGGTTCCTGGGTTGTTGGTTCTGTTTGTTTGGTTGGGGTTTGCACTTTGGGGCGCTGGGGGTGCAGTTCGGCCTCTTCATGCTTTCGCGTTGGTTTGGTCCTCGCTGGTTTCTTTTCTTTTATTTGGTCTTGCAGGGTTGGGGTGCAACGGCAGTGGTTGTACCTTTTCTTTTTTCTTTTTTTTTGGATTTTTATTGTTTTGTTTGGGGCGCTTTACCGTGTTCATCCCTTGCACCCACCAAAGGATATGCAGTTGTTTTATTTTCCATGTCTGCCGGAGTCAAGATCTGTTATTCTGTGAGATTTTCCTGGTGTTGCAATCCTTCCATGAAAGAAAATAGTTGCATACAAAATTGTTCGAGGATTACATGTGAAGTTACAATACCCATTGTTTTTTTGTTGGAATAAATCATATGTATGAAGGGCACATTTATAAACCATGTATGGTTAGATGTGTGGGTATGACATGACATGTCCATTCTCCTCTACATAGACTGGTGTGCGTAGGATGCAATTTGTGTTGTTCTTGACGTATGATATGTGCAACAAAGATTCTGCAATATTATATTTTCATGTCTGGAAGAATGTGTGGGTAATTAGCCATGTAAAACTGAGAACTTGTATTGTGGGTGCAACAGTCTATGTAGAAGATAAAGAACATGGCTAAAGGGCATATGTGGATAAATTCCCAAGGAAAAGCAGAAATCGTTTAGCTGCGGCCATGCAATTACGTGATATTTTGTGATTTGTAATATATTTTGGCTAGGGAAAAAAATTGTACACGTTTATAGCCATGGATAGAGAAGTGAAAAGGTTCATGTTTCTTCCTTTGTAGACTGTTCATTGAGTCAGTTTTTCTCTATGTACATACTATTTTTTCTCCGCTAAATACCAACTTCCATTGATGTTCATTAAATTTTGTGGGTTTCCAAATTGAAACAAACAGAGTAGCTGGAGAAAAGGAGAGAGTCTCGACTGCTCGTACTGTTGTTTCATATTGCGTTGTTTTGTATTTCATTTATGGTCTGGATATGTGTTAATCTAGCTGCGTGCCTTCCTACATGGTAAGTTTTTTTGGTTGCATACGTTTATTCCTGCATACTAAGCTAGTGCATGTCCATTGTGTTTGCGCTGCATTACTGTATTTAAACAAATAGAATGTCTGGATAGGACGAAGGACTCTTTAGCAGGTAAATAGACCTGTTTCTTTTTGTTTTACATGTTTGTTTTCAAACTAACTTGTCATTCTTTCGATTGCATCTTCCGCATTACTGCCTTGGAAAAAACAGGTTGCTTGGATAGGGAGATGAATTCTTCTATGCAACAACAGAGGGTTATGTGGTACAATCTTCTAAAAGGTATACGAATTGTGCCGACAAATTAAAGATACAAACCGGGTGGGGGAATATAATATAGAATGCATATATTTGCATAGTCCTGATGTCCATATGAAAATGCTTGCATCAGAAAAAGTTGAACTAGTGACACTGCCATGAGCAGTCAGTCATCCCAGACATTGGCAGACCGACAAGGACAAAGGTAAAGATGCAAGCGCTCTACTGTTGCTATGTTTACTAGACAAATTTTCTGGGTTATATATTGATCTATGGCATGACGAATATGTTGATTCCATCTGCAGTACATGGTTTGCAGCTCGCAAGAAGTATCAACAAGTACGAGCGAGACACCGAACCTACTGCATGTTCCGCAGACTAAAAGGTGTCGTTGCGAAACTCTGGCTCCATAGTTTATCAAAAGTATGCATGTACTTGTAGCACACTACCATTCACTTTAGTTTTCCTGTTCAAAAAATGTCTTCAGGTCTAGAGTTATGACATCCAAACTACTATCAATAGAGGCCTTGAACAGCCGCCAAACTGGACAGGTGTTCGTCAAGGACATTATGGTTGTCTATACCACCTACTTGGACAAGGAAAACAAAAGTAGACCCATTATGCATGTTGATATGATAGAAAAGGATGCCATGATGATAGTCACACTGACTGTTCCTCCACAACTTGTCTAGAAACATGTAGAAAAGATATTGCTGCGTAATGGGATATCCATTACAAATTTTAATAGATTGCTGAAAATAGTATATGACCATGGTGATTGAGATCGAATTATTTTGGTCAACGAAACAAGCATTGTGGAAAAAATTCCTCCTATTTTTTTAGAATATTGCTTCCTCCCGTACTCGACTATTAGGCAACTTGCACAAAGCATTGACATTTACCCAATGAGAATGATTGGGGCTGCTGTCACACTAGCCAGGAAATTTGGGTAACAACACATTCTCCATATAAAGGATGGAGAGTCAGACAACGAGAAGGCAATGGTACCACTTTTCATATTAAGTTTTGTTGTTTACTTTCACTTCTACATGTATGTCTAATAAGTTACACAAATATTGCACTGTTCCATGTTGCAGCTACAATTTTTCGATACATATTCAGATTTGTTTTCGTCAATGGAACAACAATTGCATAGAGGGTAGATTCCACTTATGCTATTAAAAAATATAACAAAAAAGAAGGATGTTAGAGAAACGATCTTTCGGACAACCCAGTCAACATTTGTAACAGATTTGTGAGAAGATACAGAAAAGGATCTGGAGAAGATAGCTAGCTCTACAATTGTTGTGCGTATACATTTACAAAGTCATCCTCTCTTTGCTTATAGAAATAGCCTTCAACAAATTTTTGTAGCTATTAGTTTTATTTTATTTTTAAAGGGGAGGGCAGAATGTAGTTGTGTATTATATTGTTTAATGTATTAATTCCTTTGCTCATATTCCCAGGTTGAAGGTCTTTTAGTTGCATCCAATGTGTACTCGACCCCCTTTGAGCCTATTTGTGAAAAATTCCATTCCGCTGCCTTTGCCTCCGCTTTGATAACTGATGATACAATTGATTGTCTGCGATGCAGTGAAAAATGTCCATATATTTATGAAAATTGCCTCAGTGGTGTTATTCAAACTGTGGGCAACACAAACATGCACTGTACAATCAAGCAACCGCTCTTACAAAATGTGCTTCTTGAGTTGGCAGAGTTGTCATATGAAACATATCTATGAAAAAAGGAAAGCAGTGCCTACATGCTGCGACAACTTCAGATACAAAGAAAATTCACCTTAAATGAGGACAATGCAATTTTTCATATCGGTTGAAAAGGGGAAAAAAAATTATACAAAACTTTGAGAAGAAATGAAAATACCTCATGTATCTTTGTAATATTTGCTCAACATCCAGATGAAAGTTCGTTTCAATAGAAAACAAATGTGGCAACGTATTTTCTTTGTATATCAAATTATTTGGTGCAAAGGTCGATGGGTTTTGCTCTATGGAACCCTCTGGGAACTTGCTTGTGGACTGTTTAAAGTATGGTTGGTTATTGGTTATCTTCTTTGTCTATCAATTTGTATACCCTGGAACTCCAGCTATTCTTTGGAGAACAGTGAACAATATAATTGTATTTTTTTAGTCAGTTGGGATGCAGATCCATCTGCTAATTTCTATGGCGCTGTGACACAACTATACTGTCACTTGCTTTAGAAGATTTCCTTGATCGATGAACTTGGTCAAACTATTGTTCTGAAATAATTTGAAATCAACAAATATGTAGTGTATGAACTGCAACTGTCCTCACATACAAATAGGAGGCTCTTCAAATACAAATTGGTCGTTGTTTTCACATTTTTTCTTATTCGATGAAGTTAGTAAGATTAATATCCTATAATAATTTGAAATCAATGAATATTTAGTGTGCGGAATGCAATTGTTCTATAATATGAACAACAAGCCATTAAAATTCAAATTGGTCTTTGTTATGCTTGTGGTTATAGAATTTAAAAAAAAAAAATTATTTTCTTTCCTTGATTCTTTTAAGAATAAGCGATTTAACATCCTTTAATAATTTAATGCACCATCTCTCAAGTCCATCTGTCAATCTGTATATGAAGGATCTCTGAATGCTATTCGAAGAACAAGGAATAATGAAACTGCAATGTTGCCCTAGGCATCCCACAGGTTCCTTTGTCAATTTGTATATCGCAGAGTTGTGGGTAGCTTTTGTACAACACAGAACAATAAAGTCCCAATTTTCAGCGTGTGAGCCCAAACAAAAGAGGCCCATTTTTCATCCCACTAGGCCCATAGCCCTCGATAAAAAAAAAAATTAAATATGAAATACATACATAATTGTTATGAGACAATAAAAGTGAAATGTTCATTGAACTAGCCCGAGTCCTCTTGTCAATTTGTATATGGTAGGAGTCTGGATGTTGTTTGTAGTAGAGGGAACAATGGAGACTCTATATTCAAACCTCCTGGCCGTGAACCCACCATCCAAAAATTGCCTAAAAGTGCAATGTTTAGGCAATCAACCCGATTCCTCTTGGCAATTTGTATATCGTAGAATCCTGGGTGGTATATGTAGGAGAGGGAACAATAGAGACTCTATTTTGAACCTACCAGGCTGCCAACCCATGATCCAAAACTGCCCAAGTATGGAATGAGGAATCTGCATATGCTGTATAAAATCTCATTCCATACTTGATATAGAGACTATGTCCACGAGTCCACTTGTCAATTTGTATATCACAGAAGTGAAGATGCTATTTGTAGAACACAAAACAATAGATACTTAATTTTAAGCCCGCCAGGTCATGAATCCACAATCCAAAAAGTTCTCATGTATGGAATGAGAGATCTGCATATGTTCTAGAACAATGTGTTTGTACAACGAGGAATGACAGAGGCCCAATTTCCAACTCGCCAATAGCAAAGCCCCCGATAAACAAAAATTGATAATTATGAAATTGATACAGAATCGCTACAAGGAAATAAAAGTCCAATGTTCAACGAAGCAACCTGAGTCCACTTGTGAGTATGCAATGAGGGTTCCGCATACTTAATTTTTAGCCCGCCTGGCCGTGAACCTGTGATCAAAAAAATGCCCATGTATGGAATGAGGGATCTACATATGTTCTAGAACAATAAAAATGCACTGTTCATCCAAGCAGCCCACAGCTCCTCTTGTCAATTTGTATGTCGTGGAAATTGGAGTGCTATTTTTAGGAGACAGAACAATAGACACTATATGGAATGAGGAATCCACATATGTTGTATAAAATCACATTCCATACTTTATATAGAGGCTGTGTCCACAAGACAACGTGTAAATTTGTATATCACGAAATTGTAGGTGCTATTTGTAGAACACGAAACAATAGATACTTAATTTTCAGCCCGCCAGGCCATCAACTCACAATCCAAAAAGTGCCCAAGTATGGAATGAGGACTCTCCATGTGTTCTACAACAATACAAATGCAAAGTTCAGCCAAGAAACCTATAGGTCCGCATATGTTGTAGAAAAATGTATTTGTACGGCACAGAACAATAAAAGCCCAATTTCCATCTCGCCAGCCCCAGATCCCCTGACCAAAAAAAATTGCTAACTATGAAATTGATACGGGATTGCAACGACACAATAAAAGTCCAATGTTTAGCGAAGCAACCCGAGTCCACCTGCCAATTAGTATGGAATTAGTGATTCACATATGTTGTATAAAATCTCATTCCATACTTTATATACAGACTTTGTCCCCAGGTCCACATGTCAATCTGCATATCATGGAAGCGTGGGTGTTATTTGTAGGATATGAAACAATAGATACTTAATTTTCAACCCGCCAGGTCGTTTACCCGCGATCCAAAAAGTTCCAAAGTATGGAATGAGTGATCCACATATCTTCTAGAAAAATACAAATGCAATGTTCCACCAAGCAGTCCGTAGCGACTCGTGTCAATTTTTATGTCGCAGACAGCTCCAGAGCCCCCGATCAAAAAAAATTGCTAACTATGAAATTGATACGGGATCGCAACGGGACAATAAAATTCCAATGTTTAGCGAAGAATCCCGAGTCCACCTGTCAATTTGTATATCATTGAAGTGTGGATGCTATTTGTAGGCGATGAAACAATAGACTATTTTCGGTGCGCCAGGCCACCAACGCGTGCTCCAAAAACTGCCTAAGTATGCAATTAGTGATCTGCATATGTTGTATAAAATCTCATTCCATATTTTATATATAGATTATGTCCACATGTCTATGTGTCAATTTGTATATCGTGGAAGTGTGGGTGCTATTTGTAGGATACAAAATAGTAGATACGTAATTTTCATCCCCCCCGCCCTGGAACCCACGATCCAAAAAAGTTCTCAAGTATGGAATGAGGGATGTGCATATGTTCTAGAACAAAACAAATGCAATGTTTATCCAATTATCCCATGTCAAATCATGTCAATTTGTATGTCGCGGAAATATTGGTTCTATTTGTAGAACAGGGAACAATAGAAACTCTTTTTTCGACCCACCCTACTGCAAACCCATGATAAAAAAACTGCCTAAATATGGAATAAGGGATCCGTATATGCTCTGTAAAATCTCATGTCGATACTTTATATAGAGACTCATCTCCACAACTCCCACCATTAATTTCTATATTGCATAAATCTGGGTGCTATTTGTAGGAGACGAAACAATAGAGACTCTATTTTCGGCCTGCCAAGCTGCGAATCCAGGATCCAAAAATTGCATAAGTATGGAATGAGGAATCCACATATGATGTATAAAATATCATTTCATACTTTATATAGAGACTATGTCCAAAAGCCTGCTTGTAAATTTGTATATCACAGAAGTGTAGGTGCTATTTGTATGACATGGAACAATAGATACTTAATTTTCAGCCCTCCAAGCCGCGAACCCACAATCCATAAAGTGCCCAAGTATGGAATGAGGAATCCTCATATGATCTAAAAAAATACAAATACAATGTTCAGCCAAGCAACCCGTAGGTCCTCCTATCAATTTGTATATCACGAAAATGTGGTTACTATTTGTAGTACAAGGAACAAAGAATCCACATATGTTCTAGAATAGTACAAATGCAATGTTCATCCAAGCAACTAGTAGGTTGTGATGTCAATTTGTATATCGCGTAAATCTGCATGTTATTTGTAGGACACATAACAATATTCAGTATTTTTTCAGCCCGCCAAGCTGCGAACCCTTGATAAAAAAAGTGCCAAAGTATGGAACAAGAGATCCACATATGTTGTATAAAATTTCATGTCTATACTTTATATAGAAACTCATCTCCACAACTCCTGCTGTCAATTTGTATATCGCGGAACTGTGGGTTCTATTTGTAAGGCACGAAACAATAGATACTCAATTTTTAGCCCTCCGGGCCACGAACACACGAAACATAAAGTGCCCAGGCACGGAATCACGGATTTGGATATGTTCTATACAATCTAATGTCCATACTTTATAAAAGTACATGTTTAACCAACCAACCCTCAATGTTGAACCAACCAACCCACAACTCCGCCTATCATTTTGTATCTCGCAAAAGTGTTGGTGTTATTTGTAGAACACAAAACAATCGAGGCTCAATTTTCAGCCTGCCAGGCTGAGAACCCATCCGCTAGGTAGAGAACCATCGGGCCTTCACATCTCCTGGGTATATCTTCTTCCGTTTTTCTTTTGTAACCCACTTGACCACTTTCCATATGCAATAATTAAGCTTTAATGCTAGTAGCCATCCTACATCAACCATTACAGTTGTCATTAATGTCCAGAATTTCGAAGAAGATTTGTCATTAGTACGAATTAAACTAAGATTTGCACACAAGCATGTTATCCTTTGCAGGTATTCATTTCAAAGGAGACGCATTCCTTTTTTTTTGTCCGCTGACGGGTTGGTGGTTTTAAGAAATTTCCGATTCTTAATGTCTTTTCGCTGTCACCACCACCTTCGCACTTTTTTCTAATTGTGCAATTAGTGAGTTGTGATGGTCACAAATCATTCCACACGAACCTTGCAAATTTTCATTGATTAGTGAAAGTATCTAGGAGATATTCCATTGATATGCATTAAACCAGACTTTGCAGAGGATTATATTATCCCTCCCCGATTTTCATTTGAAACATTGTCTCAAGCAAATGGAAATTCTTAATAACTTGTGGCAACAGTTCTCTTCACACATAGTCAACACATTGGGGCATAATGGCCATAGGTTCCACTATTCCAGGGCATATTCTTACTATTCATCTCTCTTCAGTCATGATCAAAAAATGAGATGGTCCCTTGGTACACCGAGAGATATATTTCAAGCCAAAAAATTCAATGCCAACCTTGGCTTCTCAGAGAACTTGCCCACTTGCAGTCATGCCTGTTGCAGAACTTTATGCCATGAATTCCAAGCCAGAAGAAGATGATGTGATGGACGATGATATGGAAATGGATGATGGAAATGTAGAAACTATTCCCACTCCTGGGCCAAAGTTGAAATCAACCATAATGAACGGACCTTCCCGGCTTGGTGATAGCAGTCATGACGACACCAAAAGGAGTTTCAGAACAAAAAAAAACAGATAGTGAACGCAACAACCACTTTGCACCGCCAAAGTAGGAATTCCAGAGTTCCAAATTAGTCCATTCTGGGTAGAAGAGTTTGATTGTAAATCAATCATATGTTGATACTTCCAGAGATATATTTCAAGCCAAAATTTTTTTTTTTTAACATTTTCGGGTATCAGGTGCAAAACTTTTACGACTGCAACGCATTTTCCTACTAGTCATCTCCTTCTGCCCAAAATGGACTAATTTGGGCCTCTATAATTGCACGTGCAAGATGTACTACTGAATTTTTTTCAATGAAGAGTTGGTTTCAACTAAGGGCTATTCCACTTGCCCTGCAACCATTTTTGTCTTCTTCCTCAGGCAAAGCTTCTGAAAAATATCAATTTCAGCGAAGGATGATTAATCGAGGAGAAAACTCCAAGGATCTTGCATACTTTGGAACCCATGCCTGTGTTTGTCGCAGATACCTTCAATGTTTTCAACCAAAGAACTTGATCCAATTTCTAAGCATAGATGTACAGTACTCAGTACTTTTCTTATTTTTTTAAATGGATTTGCTATTACGAAATTTTGGCCTTGGACTCTCCATCTCTGCCACTTTTGTGGGTTTCACACATGTTCTAATTGGCATACTTCAGTGCTCTCGTACTTCTTCTATCTTCTGTTTACTAATACCAATTTAAAATGTTCCAGCAAAATCATTCTTCTTGTTTCTAGAGATGCAATTATTAAGTTCTAATGCTAATTAGTACAAAACAAAGTTCACTACTTCAGTTGGTATGTTACAGTCATGGAATAATGTATCAAGAACATAACTGCACGCTCACATTGCCATAAAATGTAATCTTTAACAACACATTTCCTGATAACTAGTAGATCATGATTTTACAACAATGGGGCTTCTTTGAAACCAATTCTCACTTACAAAAAATGTCTTCTGCCTTTCTATTTTCCCAATTCATGCATTTCCAACCACCGCTTCCCCTTTCTTTAAATTGACCCTGTATTATTCCTTGTCCCACAAATGCCACCCAGAGTTCCGCCATATAGAAATTGATAGGAGGACTCCACTGGCTACATCAACATTGCACCTCTACTTTTCCATGACCTCCAAATAGCATTCATATCTCTGTTATGTACAAATTGATAGATATACAAATTTGCAACCGTTCTTTGATCATGGCCTTTTCCGTATTACGGTCAATCTATCATGCCCTTTGTTGGATTACTGAGAGGAGGGGTGAATTAGTAATAACGTAATTATAATCCTTTTT
>SNQJ01S0006987.1:79405-156035 GCA_010110895.2 Picea sitchensis | reverse complement strand
GGAAAAATTATGAACAGAGAAATAACCTTCTAGCAGATTTAACCATTTATCTAGGGCATCTGCATCTATTTGACCTTCAAATACAGGAATATCAAAATTAACCTGTACCTTGAAAGGCGAGGTGCTTCTAAAGTGGTTGCTTGATGAAGATGCATCTGATGCTATCAGGAGGCATTGAAGGATGTGGGAAAAATTCTCCATCATTTCGTCCCTCTGTCGCGTGAGAGTTTGGTCAAGCAACAGACTGATAGGATCATCTGCTCCGTTGTTTTTCTTTTCTTCTTCCATTGAGGGTTTATTGGGTGTGAAAGAGCGATTTTCCTCATGAGACACAAGCTCGAGACCCAACTTGCTATACTCGGACCTCATCGGGGACATGCATTGAAAAACGATCAAGAGCAGCTTGCTCTGATACCACTGATCCAGATTATTTTTGGCACGAAATGAGAGCGGAGATATAACACATAAATATTTAGAGATATTGCAAGAGAGACAACAATATAACATGTATATATTGGAAATAAAACAAGAGTCACAGATATACAGTAATACACAATTTCTATTAACGAAATAAATGTACAGAGACTATAAAATATAGAGTGAAAGACTTGCTAGAATGGTGGTAGCTTATCTCTGAGAAGAGATGTGACGACTACTCGCATCCGTGAGAAGATGATTACAATGAGGCTTTGAAGGCCTTTTTTACAATAAGGAGGAATGCCAAAAACCTAACCCTGGGAGATGAAGCGTCAAAATTCATGTGGGCCTTGTTTGGGTAAGTTGGTGCATCACCTTCCTGGGGTCGTAACTTTTGCATACGATCTCCGTTTTAGACGTATGATAGATCGTTGGAAATATCTATCCGAGGAATACAACTTTTGGATGAGAAACATGATCAACATTTCACGTTGTTCTTTGTTTTCTCAAAAAAACATTGTTTAGGGCCTCAAAATGGCCCCGGAAGTTAAAAACTGCTAAAAATAGTAAATTACCAAAATTGTCAGAAACATGTTTTGGGCCAGTTGGAGAAGGTGGGTGGCCACCGATATCCACCTGGATCACCACCTCTCACAACTAAAATGAAGTCAAACAAATTTTGGCAGCATAACAATACTATCCAAAAATGAGATCCATTCCCCTTCTACCCCATTTCTTTTATAGGTAAATTCTCATTGAAACTTGTTGAGATGCACAAGTAATTCAAAATTTTAAATTATTTTATTAGTGATTATTTAGCTACACACTTGTTTCACTCTCCCCAAGTTGCACAAGTAATTACCCTTTTTATTTTATTTAAGAATCCATTTTCCCTCAGATTCCCCTATGTGTTCCTATTTTTTCTCTTAGATGTCCCTTTGTTCCCAAAATTTTGATTTAATGAGTGTCCCCTAACTAGATCTTAGTTAGAGTTGGATTAGAAGTCTTATTTTAGTTAATATTTGTGGGATAATAAATCAAGGTGATACTCTATGTGTACATATATTCTCTCATGTTTTAATTTATTTCTATTTTAAAATCCCTTCATTAATTTCATGCACATATATGCAATTTACCCAACCTCTAATTTTTATTACTCTCTTTCCTAGAGTTTGATTTTATCTCAATTCTTTTAATTTATTTAATATTTTTATTTAGTCTCTTTTTTAAACTTAGACTTAGACTTAGTTTTAAATTTACGCTTAGACTCTTGTGAGGTTTCTATTTTATACTTTAATAATTAATTAATATTATGTTCTAACAAGGTCTAAATATTTCATTAATTTCTCTAGGCTATCTAGATTTATTGACTCACATTGTAATTATGTGAAGTTCCCTTCAAGAAGCACCTCCGTGCTCCAAGGGTGCCACTCGCCCTTGAATAGTTTTGGAAGTTTGTTTGAACCTTGAAGTCAACACTCCATTCGGTCGATCCCGTGAGAGACTAAAGGATTGTAAGGATTAAGGATTTTTCCTTATTGCGCCCCCTTTATATTTCCTCATGTCTAGCTATCTCAATCTACCCTCACGATATCGTGTACCTATTGAACTAGGTAATCATTAATCTACAGTTCAGGTCATGTCGGGAGTTCTAGTAGGATGTGATAGCGACACTGCCACACCTCTCCCTCAAATGTATGGTTTTTGTGCATGAACCCTTTACTCCTTATGTGATTTGGATTATCAAGGATCGCCAAGCCTGCATCCACTGACAAGAACAATGTCAATAATATATATACATAAATAATACTGTAATTAATCAAATTTCACATGTGCATAAAATTAAATACTCAAACAAAATAAAATCCACTCCTTGACTCAATCTTGAGTCCAAGGAAGTCCATCGATGCCATCAACATCCATAACCTATCATTTGTCCTTCACACTCAGGAGAACTTGTCAATAATATATTTCAATACATATACATATGAAATAAAAATAAGTCACAATACATCATCATCATCATCATATATAACTCATAATCAAAACAAAATCATAATGTACCCTAACTGGATCACTTGCACACAAGTGTCCTCAAATAATAATTCAATATAAGTCTGCTTAGTAGAACGATATGTTACAACTTTGCATGCCATACCATCCCATGACTTTCTTTTCCATGTCATTCCTTGCCATACCTTTCCTTTCCTTGCAAATCCATGCCTCGCGAAGCCATTTCTTGTCATGCCATGCCAAGCCTTACCTTTTCTTTCCCTACCATGCCTTGCCTTGCCTTGCCTTAACTTTCCATTCCATGCCTTATATTTCCATGTCATGCCATCTCATGCCTTTTCTTCCCATGTCATGCCATCCCTTTCGTTGCATTTCCTTGCCTTGCATTTCCTTTCCTTGTCATACCATGCCTTTCCTTGTTGTGCCTTGCATTTACTTACCTTTCCATGCCATGCAATTCCATGCCTTTCCTAACCATTCCATTCATTGACTTACCTTGCTATGTCATTCCATTCCATATACATTACAACTTTCATATGATAGTCCTTATCTATATTAATATTCAATTAAGAAATGTGTATTTATTTACATGATGCCTTGCATCTATTGTACATTGAAAAAATAATTTTGAACTAGTATTCACATAACAAAGTTCCACATTTCAATTTGCATGTTTAAACAACTCACATAATTATCATCATGATAAACATATAACATTAAAAATAATATCTTGCAACACATAAATAGTTCCAGATTATACATATCAAACATCTATATCATTCTAACTAAACCCAACAAATACTAAGAAATGAATCACTAAGATAAATAAAAATAAGATTTCTAACTTTATAAGGAAAAAATGCAAGTCGTTACATTCACAAATCCCTAGAACACCACTATGATCTAAAATAGACTAATCCCTCCTTGCATTTCTTTCCATGTAGCTTCCCATTTTAACCTATACAAAATTAAATATTTCTTTCCATAACATTATGCAAGGAAAAATTCAAATCAAAATGTGGATTTCAATGAAACAAGAATCACAAAAAAAAAAAAAAAATTCTCATCCCAAGAAATAAAAAACATTTTTTCTAGGGACATATGACTTAAATTGGTATCACAAATCTCCTTTTCATCCAATGAAGTGTTTATGACATTTTAAGTCAAGGTTAAAAATTTTGCATGCTTTTCCATGCCTTTCCTTGTCATTCCATGCCATGCAGTGCCTTTCTTTTCCTTGTCTTTAAATGCCATTCCTTGTCATGCCTTACCTTTCCATGCCATGACATGTAATGTCTTGCATTTCCTTGCATTTACATGCCATGCATTTACATTCCATGCCATACTTTTCCAAGCAATTTCTTGCCAATACATGCCTTTCCTTGCCATGCCATACCATGGGATGCCTTTCCTTTCCATTCCATGCCTTGTTGTGTCTTTCCTTTCCATGTCTTCCCTTTCTTTGTCATGTCATGAATTTCCTTGCCAATCCATTCCTTTCCAAGCCATGTCTTGCCATTCCATGCCATGCCATTCCTTACTTTTCCATGCCATGCCTTGCCTTTCCTTGTCTTTCCATGTAATGTCTTTCCTTGAAGTGACATGAGATTCCTTTCCTTGCCTTGTCATGCCATTGTATTCTTTGTGTTTCATTTCATTTCCTTTCCATGCCATGACTTTCTTTTCCATTCCATGCCTTTTCATGTCATGTCATGCATTTCATTTCCATGATATTCATTGCCTTGCCTTGCTATGACATTCCATACCATTCCTTTCCTTTCCATGCCATGCCTTTCCTTACATTAACATTACGTGCCTTGCCTTTCCATGCCATTCCCCTAATTTTCTTTCCTTTCTATGCCATTCCTTCCCTTTCCATTTCATTACATTCCATGTTATTCCTTGCCTTGTCATGCCATGCCATGCCTTGCATTGCTTTGTATTTTCATTCCAATACATGCCTTACCTTTCCATTACATTCCATATCTTGCCTTGGGATGCCATTCCATGCCTTGCACTATCTTTCCTTTCCATGAAATGCCTTTCCTTTCCAATAAATTCCTTACCTAAATTTCCTAAATTACCTTGCATTGCCTTGGCTTTCCATCTGATGCATTTCCTTTCCATGCCTTCCTTTCCTTGCAGGTTTCCATGCCATGCCTTTCCATGAATTTTCTTTCCATGACATTCCTTTTCATTCTTTTCCATTACATGTCTTTCCTTGCCATGTCATGTCATGACCTGCCATGCATTTCCTTTCCATGACATGCCTTTCCATACCTTCCATGCCATTCTATGTCATGCCTTGTCTTTCCATGCCATGCCTTTATTTTCCTTGAATTTCCATGCCATGTGTTTCCTTGTCATGCCATATTGTGCCTTGCCTCGTCATGCCTTGCCTTGTCATGCCATGTCATTCCATGCCTTGCCTTGCAATGCCATTCCTTTCCTTACCTTTCCATGCCACACCTTGCCTTGTGAAGCCATGTCTTGTTAAGCCATTCATTTCCATGCCATGCCATGCCTTCCCTTGCCTTTCCATGTCTTTCTTTTCCTTTCCTTGACTTACCATTCCATGCATTCCCTTTCCATGCCATATCATGTCATCCATTTCCTTTCCATGTCATTCCATTCCTGACCATGCCTTTCCTTGACATGACATTTCATTCCATACCTTTCCTTGCCTCTCCCTTTCATACCATCCCTTGCCGACCAAATCCATGCCTTTCCTTACCATGTCATTCCTTTCCATACCATGCCATGACATGATTTTCATTTCCATGTCATTCCTTGCGATGACTTTCCTTTTCATGATATGTCTTGGCATGCCTTGGCTTACCCTACCATGCCTTACCTTACCTTGTCATTCCATGAATTACCTTTCCATGCCATGTCTTTCCTTTCCATGCCATGTCATGCCTTTTCTTTCCATGCCATGACATGCCATTATTTTCCCTGCCTTGCCTTGACATGACTTTCCTTTCCTTGCCATGCAATTCCTTTCCTTTTCAGTCCATGCCTTGCAAATCCATGTCTTTCCATTCCACGCCTTGACTTTCCATCCATTCCTTTCCTTTCCTTGACTTTCCATGCCATGCCATGCCTTGCCTTGTCATGCCATGTCATGCCATGCCTTATGTTGCATTTCCTTTCCATTATTTTCCTTATCATTCCATGTCTTTCCTTGCCATGTCTTTCCTTTCCTTTACATCTCATTACTTTCCTTTCCATTCCATTTCATGCCATGCCATGTCTTGCCTTGCCATGCCATGCCATGCATTGCCTTGCCTTTTCATGCCATGCATTTCCTTGCCTTGCCATTCCTTCCACTTCCTTTCATTTCCATGTCATGACTTGGTACTTTCGTTATGATATTTATAAAAATAATTGTTTCTAAAATTATACTTATTTTCATAATTATGGAGAATTTTTTGTCCTTTGAGTCACCCAGAAGAAATTTGTCTCTATAATAATAAACACCATTATATTATTTCAAAAGTAAATTAACTTCTAATAAATTTGTTTTCAAATTAATTTAATATAAAAATAATGACATTCACGTATAATACCTTTTTTTTTTGTTAAAACAAATAATTCTTGTACTAAATCAACAAGTTTAATACCTAAAAATTACAATCAAATGATTTGTTAAGCATGTTATTCTACAACCTGTTATCCCATCTATCTTAGACAAAATTACTTGCATGAGAATTTCAATGTCAACACATAAGCTCTCTTTATTCATATATCTTAGGTATCTTCATAGTTGTGAAACATGGATTATCATAATTAATAAGATTTACATAGAAAGTCATGTCACTCTGTAGGTTTATGTTCCATCCTTATGGTGTAGTCTCATGATATTATTGATCTATAACTTATTTCCGATTGCATGAAGAAAAACATAACCTCAAGGCCTTATTTAAAATCAAAGAAATGCAAACTAATCTTTCAAATCAATAACTTTTATAACAAGATTCAACATGTATACCTTGACCTTTCCATGTCTAGCTTTGCTTAGACTTGTCATATATTTCCTTTGATTTCCTTGCCTAGCCTTTCATTTCCTTTCCTTTCATTTCCATCCCTAGACCTAGACATATACCTAGACATTGTCTTTCCTTGTCAAGACTTGTCTTGCCATGGTATAGGTCATCGTGTATATCATGGTATAGGTAATGGTAATCATGTAGGTATAGGTATTGTTCTAGGTCTAGATCTAGGTCATGGTTTAGGTATTGGTCTAGGACTATGTCATGGTCATGGTTTAGGTCTAGGTATATTTCTAGCATGTCCCTAAATGGCTTGAGGAGGTGAGCTACAACTCATGATAAAAATCTAACTGAGACTTAGATGGAAAAATCATCAATTGCATTGGATCCTGGTCATCTAGTTTCAACTAGTGGGGCCCCTCCACTATCATTTTATTTCCCAAAAAAATGTTTATTGGAGGATCTCTTGAACTATGGTTTCTCTCAATGATGCATAGTGCAATTTCTGAACAAGAGGTCGATTTTCAAGAAAACTGTGTTGAGCGATTGTCGGTAGCATGGTCATGTGGGCCTTAGCCAAACAGATGTGTGGAAGATTACAAAACTCTGATATTCTTCTCGGTTTGGATTTTATTCCCTTGGAAAAAATTTCTAACATGACCCTTAATGACTCGAGGAGGGGAATTGCAAATTGCGATAAAACTCAAACCCATACTCGGATGGATCAACTATCAGTTGCATTAGATATGAAGCATTTGGTTTTATCTAGTGGGGCCCCTTCATTTCCATTTCATTTCTCTTAAAAGAGCTTGTTGGAGGATCTGTGGAACCAGGGTTTTTCTCAATGAGGCATAGTGAAATTTTTGAACAAGAGGTAGATTTTCAAGAAAACTATGCCGGGTAATTGTGGGTAGCGTTCTCGCCTATCCCTTGGCCAAACAAACATGTAGGAGATTAAGAAACTCCATTATGATGCTCAATTTGGATTTTATTCCCCTAGACCAAATTTCCAGCATGTCCCTCAATGACTTGAGGAGGTGAGTTACAACTTATGATAAAACTCAAATTGTGACTCAGCTAGATGAACCATCGATGGCATTAGATTTGGAGAATTGAGTTTCATCTAGTGGGGCCCCTCTTCTATCATTATGTTTTCTGGAAAAGCATTTGTTTGAGGATCTTCAGAACTAGGGTTTTTCTCAATTAGGAATAGTGAAATTTCTAAAGAAGAGGTCAAATTTCAAGAACATTGTGTTGGGTGATTATGAGTAGCATGGTCGAATGGGCCTTGGGAAAACAAATGTGTGGGATATTACAAAACTTTCTTATGATACTGATTTTATATTTATTCCCACGGAACAAATTTTCAACATGTCTCTGAATAAATTGAGGAGGTGAGTTGAAACTCACGATAAAACTATAACTAGATCTCGGATGGACAAACATTTGGTTGCATTGGATCTGAAAAATAAGGTTTCATCTAGTGGGGCCCCTCTACTATGATTTCATTTCCCAAAAAAGAATTTGTTGGAGGATCACTAGTGTTGGAGATACTTCATACACATCTAGTATTTATTTTTCCTAAGGTTTTCCCTATATTTATTAGTCATTATTCAGTATCCTATAGTTTAGGGAGAATATTATGTTTAGTTCACACTTCAGTTTGATCAGTTGAGTGGAGTTTAGATACCACATTGGGATTATCACCATGCAACATTGGCATCATCACTAGCTAATGCACATTTTCCTTGGGATCATCACTATAATAGCACATTACTCATAATTCCCTAATATCCTCATAACTTCACCTTGTTTCAGTCAGTTAACTGAAGACTGAGAGACTACTTAACTTAGACTAGGTGGCAGTTCACTACTGTAACTGCCTAAGAGACTAGAGTAGGTGGCAGTTTACTACCATAATTGTTGGTGTGTGTCCATATCACTCCATACCACCACTATGGTGCATTGGCTTCTCCTCCAGTGCACATTAGTTGAGTTATACAAAGTATATCATGTGTAAATTATCACTCATTCATTTGGTTAATGAGAATTCTTCCATTGTTTCTCTCTTTCTTCTCTTTTCTCATATTTTCTCTATAAATTGTGTATTACATTTGCTAGGTAGATGTATTATGTGTAGGTTCAACAAATTTACATGGTATCAGAGCTGACAGACTGCTAGGGAAAAGACACACCAAATTATTTTTGCAGGTACCGAAGATTGAAGACAACAGAAAAATGGAATTTCCAAAAGAATTCATTCTTACACCATACAATTTCTTTGCATGGAAGTAGAAGATGATAATGCATCTTCGAAGCAAAGGATTATATAGGTTAACCATGAACTTAGAAACCAAACCAACATCATCCATATAAAAATCTAAGTATCTAAATCAAATAGATGAATCTTTTGGAACTATTTGCAGTCTCATTTCCCTTGAACTCCTCTTTCACATATCCTCCTGTAAAACTCCTAATGAATCCTAGAAAACCATGGAAGGGATTTTTGGAAAATAGTATGAGATGAGGGGACACATGATCGAGGTGGAAAAACTCACATTGTATCTAAAAACCTTTGACAATCTCCAAGATTTCTTGACCAAATATAAGGATTTGTTGTCACAACTTAACGCTTGCAGGGTTGATAAATCTAAGGAGGAGAAAAAACTGGATCTTACCATTCTCTCCAAACTTGGTATGGAATACCCATTGTTTTTATCTACATTTCATTCAGTTCGGATCACCTCTGGAGCCACCTGGACGATGTCCTCTCTCGAGACATTTATCGAGTCTCTGACATAAGATCATAACCAAATCATCAATATCAGAAAAATCAAAGTTCCAAAGGAACAAAAAATTACTGTACAAGATGGTAGCGATTGTAAATATCAGAAATATAAAGAAAAATAAAAAATGAAAGCACATGAAAATCCAAAGAAGGAAGGGTACTCAAAACCCTTCAATGATGCCTCTAGATCCAAAGGTGGAAAGGGAAGAAAAGGGGAGAAATGCACTTACTACCATAAAGGATTCCATCCAGAATACACATGTATGAAGAAATAGATATATCAAATGTCCCAAATAGTTTAGAAAAACAACCTTGGATATTGCATCCCTGAGGGTGCCAAGAAGAAGAAGCTAGAAGATCAAAATACCAAGAAAGGAAATTATAGCCATGCTTTGATTGCCCTCAACTCCTCTTTTGATGCTTGGATAATAGATTCAAGAGAATCACACAACATGGACGTGACAAAAGAAGTATATTCTTCATTATATGCATGAAAATTTCCTCTTATTATGATGGGGGACAACTCTCCAGTCGAGGTCACCGACAAAGGAAGAATTGAACTCTCAAATGGAAGCTTCAAGAATGTGCTACACATTCCCAAACTTTTCGTCAATATTCTCTTTGTGTACCAGATAAAAAACTTCGACACCAAAAAGAGAGTCATATCCAAACCTGATATAGTGGATATATATGACATGCAAACCAATTCTAGGGTTTCTACTGGTGAGTTAAATCATCAATCTAGACTCTACACATTTTCTAAATTTATTAAACCAGATTTTGCATTATTGCTTACCCATGTTGACGAAAGAAGTAGGATATGGAACGAAAGGTTTGGTTATTTAAATTTTAGACATATGCAATAGATTACCAAGAAGGGAATGGTTTATGGTCTACCTGACATCCACTTCTTCAAAGGAATTTGTGAGGGATGTGTTCTTGGAAAACACCCTCAACAGAAATTCGACAAAGGAAAGACTCAAAAGAATTAATTTCCTTTATATCTGATCGATAGTGACCTCATGGGCCCTTTTACGCATCTATAAATCAATAAATCAAGGTATGTGTTCATTTTATGATTTCTCACGCTTCACATGGATTTTCTTTCTGAGGAAAAAAATCATAGGTCTTTCAACACCTCAAATATTTCAAATCCCTTGTTGAGACAGAGTGAGGAAATAAAATAAAATTCCTCTGAACAGAGAACGTGGGAGAGTATATCAATCATGAAATAAAAAATCTTTGTCATGAAGTAGGGATTTAGTTGCATCACATGGTTCTCTATACTCTGCAGCAAAACATAGTTGTTGAGCGAAAAAATAGATCTCTAAAAGAGATGGCATCTTGCATGCTACATGAAAAGTGACTTCCACATATATTATGGTCTGAAGCTGATCCAGATGGATTTTTTTGGTCTTCCACCTATTCCAATCGACTCATTTTGGTATTTTTCTAGTTTGGCATTTTTTTCCTAGTTTTCGGGTCCCTGACTTCCGAGGCCATTTTAAGGCCCTAAACAACGTTTTTAGGGCTCTCCACAATCAAAATATAGATGGAGACTAAGTATGATGGAAACAAGTGTATTCGTCAGGTATACCTTTCCGACGGGATATCGTGCACCTAAAGTGAATATCGTATGCAAAATTTATAACCCGAGGAAGTTGATGTACTAACTTACCCCAATGGGGCCCACATGAATTTTGGCGCTTCATCTCCTAGGGTTAGGTCTTTGGATGTCTAGGCTTTTGGAATTCTCATTTCTTGTAAAAATCCTTGGAGAACCTCATTGTAACCATCTTCTCATGAATGAGCACATCCATCACATCTCTTCTTAGAGATAATCTGACACCATTATAGCAAGCTTGTTTTCAGTCTGCATTTTATAGTTTCAACATATTTCCTTATTGAATATAAATAATTTTTATTGTATTTATGTTATTGTTCCTTGTTCTTTTGTGTTAAACATAACAATAATTTGTATTCATTTACTTCTTCTCATAAAATATGAATCAGTGGTATCAGAGCGGTCTGCTCCTTGTTGTCCTTAATGCATGTCCCTGACGAGGTCAGGCTACAAAGAATTGGGTCTTGAGCTTCTTTCTCTTGAGGGAAAAATCGCTCGCATGCCCAAGTGACCTCTCATGGAAGAAGAAAATAAAGAATACGAGACATGAGATCCTTTCAAAATGTTTCTTGAGGAATTCCTCACGCAAAAGAGGAACAAGATGATGGATAGTTTTGCACAAATCCTTCAACGTCCACCCATAGGTGACGCATATTCCTTGAGTGGAGGCGTCGTACCCTTCAAGGTACAAATAAAATTTGATATTCCTATATTTAAATGTCATATAGATGTTGATGTTGTAGAAAAATGGTTGAATCCACTATAAGGGTATTTGTTTGTCCATTACTTTTTTAATACAGAAAATATCACTTTTGTGCTCCTGAAAGTCGTTCCCCATGTCAAATATTTGTGGGAAACTTTCTTTGAGAAAAAGGAAATGGAGGAGCCCTCATTATTTACAGCTGTAGTCACTTGGGAGTCCTTAAGGGATGCTATTAAGAAACAATACTACCATGTTGGAAGCTATGGTGACCTATATACAAATGGACCACATTGCGGTAGGAAACAGACCAAGCAGTGCCAGAGTTCACAAATATCTTCCATACCTTGCGCCCCAACATGGGTATCAAATATTTTGAGTGACATATGGTGATCATGTATCGTGGTGATCTACATATATACATCGAGTCTGAAAGAAGTTTCTATACATCTCATCCTTACACACAACCTATCAATATGTCGTCAAAATTGAGTAGAAGCTTAAATAAAAGGCCTGGAAATTTGGGCCTAGGAACCCCTCACAACAAAAGAAGGGAAGCCCCAAACCATAGAAAAAAGGACAAAGAAAATATGGATAGCCTCAGGACAACCACGATAAGCCACGAAAAAATAAGGACACCCTAAGAACAAATAAAGATACCGGGAAGTGGTGCGACTTCCATAAGATCCCCTTTCATAACACTGTCGATTGCCACTCAAAGAAGTCATTGGTGGCTAAGTTGAAATCCTATGAATTATGTGGAAGTTCTGACTCTGATTTAGAACTAGAAAGGGGGAGATAGATCATTGATGTGGAACCCAGTCCCACCATTGCTACCACTAAGATCCATCCCAGTTAACCAGAGAAGCTAAAGTAAGGAGAGCACCTCTTTCATTCATAGATGTGGGTGAAAGGAACTCTGTTACACTTTATCGTTGATAGCGGTAGCCAAAATAAACTCATCTCAACAGAGGTCATCAAGTGGCTAGGCCTGGCAAAAAACACTGCACTTTCATCCCTACACCATTGGATGGATCCACCAAGGAAGTGATTTCTGTGTCAGCCAATAGTGTCTCCTATCATATGACATCAATCCCTTCAAAGATGAGGTATTATGTGATGTTTCTCCTCTCGAAGTTTGTAATTTTATTTTTTGACAACCTTATTTATGGAAGCATCATGTTGTATATGAGTCTAGGCCTCACAGTGTTATTATTACTTTGAACATGAAATTGTAAAGGATACCTAGTGCTATTTCCTTGATCTCTTCCAAGCAATGTAGGAAGGTCATATATCAGACTGGGAAGTTAGCCTTCTTTGTGATTCCCTCTTAGAGTGGGTTAAAGATTGTAGCCACATATAGGTCCTTCGTGGTCGACCTATCCACACAACAAAAGCAAGTGGAAAAGGTCATGGAATAATACACCTATATCTTCTCCTCACCTAACAAGGTACCTCTGCACTGTCATGTCAAGCATCCCATTGATATGAACCCCAGTGCATCGTTACCCAATGGGATAGTCTATTGTATCTCTTTGTTACAAAATGAGGAGATCAAGTGACAAATCCAAGAATTTCTCCACAGGGGGAACATCCATCCCATATCATCACCTTTTGGGATCCCAGTTGTACCGGTGTAGAAAATGACGGGACCTGGCGACTCTGCAATGATTACCATGACCTAAATAAAATCATAGTCAGGAACTAGTACCCGATTCACCAAATAAACGATCTCCTTGATCAAATTAAGGAGGCCAAATACTTCAGTAAGATTGATCTGAAGTTTGGCTACCACTAGGTCCCAATAGAACAAAAAGATGTATGGAAGACAATATTCAAGTCAAAATAAGGTCTTTTTGAATGGTTGGTCATGCCCTCTGGTTTGAAAAATGCTCCAAAAAATTTCATGAGGATAATGGATGATATCCTGTGACTTTTCACCAATAATTTTATAGTGGTGTATCCGGATGACATCCTCATCTACAAAAATACTTGGGCGGAACACTTGCAGCATATTCAACATGTACTGCACAATCTATAGTAGCACAAGCTATATGAAAACTTGGAAAAATTCTCCTTCGACATTGTTAAGTTCCAACACCTAAGATACATCGTTGATCAACATGGTTTTCATGTGGATCCAGCTGAGATCTAGATCATTTGTGATTGTCCAGCCCCAGCCACACTCACTGAGCTTCAAAGCTTCTTCGGTCTTGCCAATTTCTACCGCAAGTTCATGTTGGGATTATCTCATATTACATGGGCCCTCATCCAAGTAACCAGATGTGGTGGTAAGGAAAACTTTGTGTCAAGCCTATCCCCAAAAAAAATGTTTTGTGATTTGAAGAAACACTTATGTTCATCCCCAATACTTTCATTACCAGACCTGCAAATTCCCTTTGAGATTGAGACAGATGCTTCAAACTATGTTGTCGGAACAGTTCTCAGTCAGCATGGCCACCCCATGGCCTATCATAGTGAGACACAATCATATGTCGTTTGTAAGTAACCTACTTACGAAAAATAAATTAACTCCATTGTTCAAGTTTGTCGCCAGTGGAGGCATTACATTATTGGAAAGGAGACACTAATCCACATTGATCATAAGCCACTACAATTCATGAAAAATGACCACCATCAGAACTGTTCCACATACTTGCAACAGTTCCACATCAACATCAAATATAAACCAAGAAGCACCAATTGAGTCGTTGATTTCCTTAGCGGACCTCTAGTCATGGCACTCACCACGGTGCTAGACCCTTGCGGTCACAAAACATCTGGATGGCCCCACCTCTATGATAAAGGCTCTCACTTCGCCACCACCTACCAAATGTTGGGCACAGACCCAGTTGTTGCTAATTTCCATCTTCAGGATGGGATTTTGCGCCATCCAGTCCATATATGTGTTCCATCAAGCGAGAAAGCAAAGATGATTTGGGAAGCCCACTACATTCAGGTGGCATGACACTTTGGCTTCAAAAAAATAGTGGCAGTGCTGCATAAACATTTCTATTAGCCAAAAATTCAATAGGATGTCAAAAAGTATATCAGGTACTCCACTTCCTTCATTATTGCCAAACCGACCACTAAGAAACAAGGCATTTACACCCATCTTCCTACTCCTCAAATGCCATGGAAATCCATCTCAATGGACTACATGTTGAGCATTTCGTCCACCAAGAGGGGAAATGACTGTGTTTTTGTGGTTGTTGATCACTTTTCCAAGATGGCAATTCCGACTTCCTACAAGAAGAACATCATAGCAGAGGCCACTGCCAAACTATTCTTTGAATGAGTTTGGGTACATTTTAGAATCCCACAAACCATTTTCTAAAATTGAGACAGTGGGCTCCTCAACACATTCTGGTTGAGCCTCTGGTCATTGTCGGACACCAAACTCACCAAATCCTCTGCCTTCCACCCCAGATAGACTGCCAAACCGAGGTCATCAATCGAATGATCATGCATATCCTACGCATGTATAATTCCAAGCACCCTCGCACATGGGATGAGAGTCTTCCCTATGTTCAACACAGCTACAACCGAGCCCTACATAGCTCAACCGACCATAACACCTTTCATGTGGGATTGGGATTCCAACCATTAGGTCCCATGGATGTTGAAATACCTATTGCAACCACCACGATAGACTCATCACCTGCTCCAACTGAAGGTGACAAAGCCACTCGGTTCATTGATCAGATCCAACACATCCATCAATAGGTTTAGGATATTTTATAGAAGTCTAATGCCAAGTACAAGTATCACCATGATCAACACTGTGTGCCACATAAGTTTTAGGTGGGAGAAAAGGTTTGGTTGCACTTTCAGAAAGAATGCCTTACAGGACCCCATCAGAGGCTTCTCCCACTCAGTTATGGACCTTATACCATCACCAAGGTTGTGGGTAACAATGATTTTGACCTCAACATTCCCCCTTTCCTTGGCCTATACCCAGTGTTCAATGTGGATCTCCTTCGGTCTTATTTCCCACCATTATTGGACGCCTTAGAGATAACAAAACAATTGACAACAATAGAGCTCAACCTTGACTACATGAAACATGCATCATGTGATCATATTGTGGAAACATGGGTTAAGGGAACTCGCCAACAAAGGATACAACTTTATCAAGTTTTCAAAGTAGGGCAACTACTGCACCAAGCCAAGTTTCTCACTCGGGGTCAAATTCAACAAAAAATTCCTCATATGATGGGGGAAATCAACAAAATGGAGACCATTTAATTCTAAGGGGTGAGGATTAATCCATATGGATGTCTGTGGACTCCCACCTATTCCAACTTTCTCGTTTTGGTGGTTTTCCAATTTGGTAGTTTTTTCCTAGTTTTTGGGTCCCCGACTTCTGGGGCCGTTTTGAGGCCCTAAACAATGTTTTTAGGGCTCTCCATAGTTATACTATAGACAAAGTCAAAGACTAATGGAAACATGTGTATACATCAGATATATCTTTTCAACGGGCTATCATGCGCCTAAAACAAAGATTGTATGCAAAAGTTACGACCTGGGTAAGTTGATGTACTACTTACCCCAACGGGGCCCACATGACTTTTGGCACTTCATCTCCTAGGGTTAGGTATTTGGATGTCTAGTGTTTTGGAATTCCTTTTTATTTTAAAATTCTTGGAGAGCCTCAGTGTAGCCATGTTATCACGAATGAGCGCATTTGTCACATCTCTTCTCAGAGATAAGTCATTTCCATTCTAGCAAGCTTGTTTTCAGTTTGTATTTTATAGTTTCATCATATTTCCTTATTGAATAGAAATCAATTTTACTGTATCTCTTTTATTATTCCTTGTGATTCTATTTTAAACATAATAATAATATGTATTCATTTTGTTTTTCTCATAAAATCTGGATCAGAAGAACTTAATTGTGCAATGTACATCCAAAACAAATCTCCCTATAGATCTGTCAAGGATAAGACCCCTTAAGAATCTTGGAACGGCCTCAAACCGAAAGTGACCCACTTCCATATCTTAGGTTCACTTGCATGGGCCAGGATTCCCTTTAAGAAGAGGAAGGCACTTAATCAACATAAAACATAGTGTATCTTTTTAGAATACCCCAATGGTGTGAAGGGATATAGACTCATTTGAACTTTCCTCGGATTGACTCATCATTGAGCGTAGTGTCCAATTCAAGGAAAGTGTCACGCATGTACCTCAGTAGCCACATACAGACACATTTTTTATTCCACCTATCATATATGATGAGCATGCACATGCTAACTCTTCTTTAGATAAGAGTTCTAATTCAGAGGATTCATATGATCTAGAAACAGATTCAGTACTGTCAGATGCAGATTTAGTGCATGCAAATGCATATGCAGAGGCAGAGTAGTCGCCCAAGTGGGCCAAGACTACTCTTTAGGATGCAAGAGATCTTGTTGGGGATCCAATCAATACTAGGAGGACTCGATCTGATTTCTAGGAGAATCCTCTTGCACTCACTTCCATTGAACTGATCCCATCCAAGCATCTTTTGTTGGTTTAGTCTTCACATCCACAGTTCTATGCCAAGGCTACTAGAAATCCCCGTTGGGAATCCGCCATGCAGGAGGAATACAAATCCCTCCTCAAGAGCCATACTTGGGATCTAGTTCCCTTTCCTTTAGGAAATAAACATGTAAGGTGCAGATGGGTATACATGACCAAGAGTGCAGCAGATGGACATGTTAGAAGATACAAAGCCAAGATAGTTTCCAAAGGCTTTCAACAGGTGCATGGAATTGACTATGATGAAACCTTAAATCCAGTAGAGAAGAAGGATTCCATACGTTTGGAACTTTCCATTGTGGGATCCAAAGTATGGGAATTCCATCAGATGGATGTGAAGAATGTATTTCTTCACGGAGATCTCTCTGAGGAGATTTATATGGAGCATCCCTAAGGATTTACACAGGATTCATCTTTGGTTTTTCGAATAAAGAAGTACATTTATGGCTTCAAGCAAGCTCTGAGGGAATGGTATGCCAATATGGACTCCTACCTATTGTCACAGAACTCTGTACGTTGTAATTCAGACCTGAATGTTTACATGCTCGAGACGGTTGATTCATTTCTAATCCTAGTCTTGTATGTTGATGATTTGTTGATTATCGGATCTCGACTTCAATGATTGTTCCAGTCAAGAGGATTCTACATGAAATGTTATTGATGACAGACATGGGTCCACTATGTTTCTTTCTTGTATTTGAGATCAGTCAGGATGCATCAGGCATCAAACTATTTGAGGCCAAGTATGTATGATATCTCTTTGAGAGATTTCATATGACATACTCCAAGTCTGGCCCAACTCCTTCCTTATCAGGAGTCAGACTTGAGGATGGGCGAGATACCCCGTTGGTTGACAAAACACTGTATAAATAACTATTGGGGATCTTGTTGTATCTCACACACCCCAGAACAGACCTCACCTATGCAGTTGGATAATTCTCCAGTTTCATGTAGGATTCACATGAGATACATTGGAAGGTTTCAAAGAACATCATTCAATAGATATAGGTCACCATCACCTTTGGGATTCACTATGCAGAAAACTCTACATTCAACCTCATCAGGTTGATTGATTCTGACTAGGCTATCGATAACATTGATTGCAAGTACACATATGGTTACTCACTCAGTCTTGGTTATGATCATATATGTTGATAGAGTAAGAGGTAGGCTTCTATTGATCTATCTTCAACCGAGGCAGAGTACAAAGGGGTATTTAACATAGCCATTCAAGCTGTGTGGCTACAACATTTTCCCACTGAGTTGTGCATTCAGTTTCATCGGTCGATCATCATCTGGTGTGACAACCAGAGAACTCTTAATTTATGCAGAGATCCAGTTCATAGGCAGAGGATAAAACACATCAATATCCACATGCACTACATATGATACTTAGTACACAAACAACTTCAACAGAACAGACTGAATACATCTTCACCAAGACCTTCACATAATAGAAGTTCGATTCTCTATGCAGTTGTCTTGTAGTTAAGGACATTGTTTCCTAACAAATTTCAGTTATTCGTTTTCCATACATTGGACTTTGAGAGAGGGGTAACAAATTTCAGTTATTCGTTTTCCATACATTGGACTTTGAGAGAGGGGGTTCCCAAGAGGTTTTCCCTATTTCCTTGTTTATTTCAAAGGTACTTTGTATTTGGGTACCTATTATGGTCTCATTGTTGGGACCCATTTTTTATTTTCACCATAGATAAAACTACAGTCAGGGGGGGTGTTGGAAATACTTCAAACACACCTAGTATTGTTTTTCCTAAATTTTTCCCCATGTTTATTAGTCATTATTCAATCTCCTATAATTTAGGGAGAATATTCCTATAGGAGAATATTCTCTTAAGTTCACACATCAGTTTGATCAGTTGAGTGGAGTCCAGATGCCACATTGGGATTATCACCATGCAACATTGGGATCATCACCAACTAATGCACATTGTCATTGGGATAATCACCATACTAGCCCATTAATCATGATTTCCTAATCTCCTCCTCACTTCACTTTGTTTCAGTCAGTTAACTGAAGACTAAGAGACTAGTTAACTCAGACTAAGTGGAAGTTCACTTCTTTAATTGCCTGAGAGACTAGACTAGGTGGTAGTTTACTCCTGTAACTGATGCTATGTGTCCAGATTACTCTATACCACCACTATGGTGCATTGGATTCTCCTCCAGTACACATTATTCAAGTTATACAGAGTATATCATGTGTAAAGTATCATTCATTAATTTTGTTAATGAGAATTATTCCATTCTTTCTCTCTTGGTTCTCTTTTCTCAAATTTTCTCTGTAAATTATGTATGGCATTTGCTAGCTAGATCTATTATGTGTAGGTTCAACACATTTACAACTAGGACAAGGGTTCTTCTCAATGAGGCACAATGCAATTCCTGAACAATAGGTCAATTTTCTAGAACATTATGCCAAGCAATTGTTGGTAGCAGGTTCATGTGGGCCTTGGCCAAACACATGTGTAGGAGCTTACAAAACTTTGTTATGATGCTTGGTTTGTATTTTAAGCCCCTCGAAAAAATTTCCCTCATGTCCCTAAATGGTTTGAGGAGGAAAGTTGTAACTCACAATAAAACTCAAACCAAGACCCAGATGGATGAGCCATCGCTTTCATTGTATCTAGGGCACTGAATCTCATCTACTGGGGCGCCTCTGGTATCGTTCCATTGCCTGAAAAAGGATTTGTTGGAGGATCCTTACAACTAGGGTTTTTCTCAATGAGGCATAGTGAAATTCATGAACAAATGGTCTAATTTCAAGAACATTGTGTCGAGGGATTTGGGTAGTGCAGTCACATTGGTCTTGGAAAAAATGACATGCGGGAGATTACAAAACTTTGTTATGCTAGTTGGTTTGTATTTTAGGCCCCTAGAACAAATTGCAAAAATGTCCTTGAATGACTTGAGGAGGCTAGTTTCATCTCCTGATAAAATATAACCGAGACTATGATGGATGAACCTTCGATTTCATTGTATCTAGGGAACCGGGTTTTATCTAGTTGGGGCCCTCCACTATCATTCCATTTCACATAAAATTATTTTTTTGATGATCACCAGGACTAAGGTTTTTCTCAATGAGGCATACTGCAATCTCTAAACAAGAGGTTGATTTTCAAGAAAATTGTGTTGACAAATTGTGGGTAGTGTGGTTGGATGGGCCTTGGCCAAAAAAATGTGTGGGAGATTACATAACTCTTGTATGATGCTTGGTTTGGATTTTATGCCCCTGGACCAAATTTCCAACATTTCCCTAAATGGATTGTAGAGGCAAATTGCAAATTGTGATAAAACACAAAACAAGACTAATATGTTCAGAGAGTGCTTTCGGATCCATCGCATAGGTTTTATGTTCTTCGACGTTTCGGACCAAACTAGTGTGGTCCATCATTTTTCAAAAAGCCCTTTCCTGATGCTGGACCACACTAGTTTGGTCTGAAACGTCGAAGAACATAAAACCTATGCGATGGATCCGAAAGCACTCTCTGAACAAAACAATAATCGCAAAAGTCTTAGAACAGAAAGACTAATATGGACGAACTGTCAATTGAATTGGTTCTAGGGAAATAGATTTCAGCTAGTGGGTTCCCTCTATTGTCATTCCATTTCCTAAAAAAAATAATGTTGTAGGATCCCTGGAATTAGGGTTTTTATCAATGAGACATAGTGAAATTTCTTAACAAGAGGTCAATTTTCAAGAACATTGTGTCAGGCAGTTGCGGTTAGTGTGGTCACATGGATATTGACAAAACATACATGGTGGAGCTTACATAACTCTTTTATGTTGCTTGATTTTGATTTTATTCCCTTGGACCAAATTGGAAACATGTCATTGAATGACTTGAGGATGTGAGTCGCAACTTTCGATAAAACTCTAACCATGAATCAGATGGATGAAATGTCAGTTTCCTTGGATCTGACACATTGGGTTTCAACTAGTGAGGCCACTCCATTATCATTTTGTTTCCTAGAAAAGAATTTGTTGGAGGATCATCGAGACTAGGATTCTACTCAGCTCTTAATAGACAATTTAATACCTTGTAATGATAGACATGACATCGTGTAATACCCATCGACGAAACCAAAATTGTAAATATAAATGTAAATGTACATACAGTTCGGTGAGAGATGATATTTTGGGAAAGAGTGCTTTTGTATATATGCAATTGGATGCTAGAGTGCCTATGTGGTTATTAGGATGGAGAGACGAAAGATAAAAGGCTAGTGAGCCTATCTTTGTAAATGTAATTACAGTTTGGGGGTAAAATCCACTAGAAAGGGAAATGGGGGCTAAGAGTATAAGATGAGGGTCTAAGCCAAGGGGGCTTGATCCCAAAGGAATATTATATTAAAATTCCTAGTGATCCCAAAGGAATATTATATTAACATTCGTTCCCAGCATGACAAGTGTGAATTTGGGAACATGCACATATATCTATCGAAATTAGTTCATTTTCCCATTATTCATTCATCATTCTTAAAATTATTCTCTCCTACCATTCATACTCACATGTTTTCGTCAACATACATGTACTTGGAAAGATTTGAGTTGTAGACAACCAGTAACCTGTGTGAATTGAACTGAGAAGACTCCATATGTCTTTTTCTCAACAAACGAAAACCCTGGGTAAGCACCAGAGACATGCACCATAGGAAACTTGAATATATTGAAACTTCTACAGGGATTTATGATTCTTCTTTTCTTAACTGTAACTGAAGGGAAGACTCAAATTTAGGAGTAACATAAGGTAAGTGTCCTTTTATATGGTCAAAGAGTACAGTATCCCACTAAGGAAGATAACCCAAGAAAACTCACGCAATATATAGGCAATACTAAGAATCCAAACTATGCATTGTCGAAGAAACATTATCTTCGAAGGGATAAGATAAAGGACTACCTTCAATACACAAAATTTTTATTATAATAGAGAGGGTTCCCAAAATTATTAACTAGAAGCTCTTACCTTACTTAAAGTGGTTCCCGGTGGTAGTGGTCTGCCAAATGTATTTCCACCAGAACGAGCCACCATCATAAGCATTGGAGATACATAGATAAAGAATCGATAACCAGGGTAACCTCGAACACAATCGCAGGACACACAGAGCCAACATCAAGAATGAAATAGTAGCCTCATGGAAGCCCCATCTACTAGTATAATGGCGACTAATGATGGTCTGCACCTAAGTGTCATGGTTAGGGAGAGGTGGTGAAATTTTAGAGGGGCACATTAAAACACGTGATATTCCCGAGGAGGTGCATTACAGAACGCCTTAAATGCTTGGGCAGAGTTTATTACACCGTTGCGATCATATCCAAGATAATCCCACCTCACACCATGAAACAATCGTAATGAAAGACAATATATGTTATGGTGGAATATAGATATAAGTAGTTTTGTTGAGGCCAAAAGTATAGTCTATGTCAAGGATAAATTTAAATGCTTATATATTTGCAAATAGTCTATTGTTATGAATTTAAAGATATCCACCTCCCTTGAGGTTAAGTTTAGATAAAGTCTTTTAATCACCATTGTTAAAGAGCTTTGGTAAGTATAAATGGTGGAAAAAAAAGAAGTATATAATTACCTTACAATGTAGCAAGAAAGGTCTGACATGGATTAGACACGATAATTAAGTTTAATGTCCCTAAGGAAAAAAAATTTATGGAAAAATTAGGGAATCATTATAGTTACAGATTGAATATCTTGATAAGATAATTCTACCAGACTTCAAATCATTCAGTCTCCGTAATGAAGACATTCGTCAGAGCTAGGTACTATCCAAGGGTCATAAAAATCAGATATTTCGCCAATGGTGGTCGAGATCATGTTAATTGAAGTGAAAAAAGGAGTAGGAATATCGGGTGGTGGAATGGGGAATGTACATATCAATGACGAATCCTTTAGAATGCCCACAGTGACATTCTCATAACCAGGATGTGTTTTCGCAATGAAAGGTACGTTACTAGTACGTGAAGTTGAGTTAAAGAAGGCAAGTTGATCGACAATAACAACATTTCCTTGGTGAGGGAAATGTATCACACAGAAAAGAGTAGAAACAACTGTAGGAATAGAATCAATCCAACTATGACCAAGTAGAATTTTTTAATCGAGAAGTGCATCAAAAAGCTCAACCTCAATAGTAACCACTTTTCCTTCTAATGTAATAGATAATGAAGGAAGAAAACCATAAGGTTTAAACTCAATACCATTAAAAGATTTTAGAGTATTATATGACTCGATAAGGGCAACAGATCCAATGGATTTCCAACAAGTGATGGACATGACGGAAGTCGAGGCTCCTTCATCAATAAGGGTTCGACAAATAATATTATTTTTCACAATGACTTGTATTTGAAATGTTAATTGAGTAGGGATCCTTGGAATATTATCTTCCAAGTTAGATATTATCAAGATCATATCGGTATGATCGATTCCATCAATATCATTTAATAGTGCCTTCCATTGCGTAGGACAACTTTGAAGGACTTCGAGAACCAACATCGCAGAAGGTTCCAATGCAAGATCTTCTACAATACTGTAGTTTTGAGAAACACATGCGTGAGGGTTAAATGATGACTTACGAACAATGCCTTTAGGAGGAGGGAGAAGAACTGTATTCAGACTCAGTCGTTCAAGATGAAGAGGACTATTGGGAGGTGAATTCAATGGAGGAGGTTGAACCAATGGAGGTGGTGAATCATCAACATTCTCTTTCAAATGAGAATAATGTTTGTCTTGAGTAGCGACTGCAACTTCGTTCTTCTTGGAATCACAAGTAAACATAAGTACAAAATATGTGGTAGAGGGACAAGGTTGGTCATGAATGACCAATTGGGCCTGATGCTGAGAAGAAAAAGGTTGTGACAAACTGACAGGTGTAGGAGGTGTCCTGGTCCCTTACAGGAACTTATTAACCTCAACACATTGTGGAAAATATTTTGTATAATGATCCTCACCATAGATAAGAGAAGGATAAAGAGGTTTTATCTTTTCTTTATCATCAGCGAGATGATTCTTGGGTTTCTCGAATTGTTGATTATTATTTTTATCTTCTTTATTCTTACCCTTCCATTTTTTTATTTTGATTTTTATCGGTAGTTGTAGATTGAACAGTGTTAACCTCATATTTTTTACTAGGAGAAGGAGTTGTAGGAGTATTTTGTACATTAGCAGTGGTATATTTGGGATTGGAATGACTGGCTTGTTTAGACTGAGTCTAAGCGTGAAAATTTCCAATCACACCATCAACAACAAGAGAAGCTACTAGAGGTGTTGGGGTTGGATTTGTAGATGGGCGGGGAGCATTAGGGATCAAGTCATATAGTGTTCCCATTTGTGAATAAACGAGATCCAAGTATTGAGAATGAATAATATCCTACTCTTCAGTGACAACACCACCCATGGCGACATATCGGGTTATAGGACCGATGGGTGATTTGGTAAACCACTCAGCCAATAGTTTACCAGGAAGGGGAACTTTGATTAAGCGTCTCCTCCTCCTCTACTCATGAATGTGATTGAAAATGTGAGTAGAAGAGGATTGTTTAAATGAACTCAAAATTTTGGTTCCTATATCATATCGTATTGGTAACTGGTAATGCACTAAGAAAGCCATAGATAAGGTGTTGAAATCATTGAATAATCCTCGTGGAAATTCAATATACCATTTGGTTGTCAAACCTATAAGATTTCGTTGGAAAATACGTAATCTAATGGAGTCGTCCATCAAAGAGTTGGATGAACACCAAAAATGGAAATTAATGACGTGATTATTTGGGTCTTCCCATGATCAACCACCAAGCTTAGGAATGTCTGATCAATGGTAACTTGGCAGGTATGACCGAACACTAAGGAGAATTCAATATAGGATCATTCAAAATCCTAGACAAATCCAGTAAATCCAAAGTAGCAAGAAAAGATAATCATTTGTTCACTTGAGGAAACAAATAATTTTGAGGAGGTATTCCCGTAGGTATACTAGTAGGAGAATAATATTTCTTTAGATAGTTAGAGGGTCCTATTAAATTCGGTGGTGGAGGGTTTTGAGTCAAATAGCCAACATCAGATGGTTGATTGGGTATTCTTCCTTGGAAATGAGAATTAGACTGAAAATATTGACCCCTGGTAGAATTCATAGAGCCTGGATATGGTTGTCCGACATTATGGGGTACAAAAGAATTAACTTAAGGAGTCCCCCCCCCCCCTTTGGGCGGTTGTTGATTTCCTTGGAAAGGAAAATTCCAAGGTTGATATTTTAATCCAGGGATATATTGCCCGTACACTAGGTTATTCCCCTCAACCTGAGGTTGGCCTCCAACATGAATTTGAAAACCATAAGCGACAGAATGACTTGTGCCTTCAACTTCATTGGAACTACCTCCAGGTGGACGTGGAGGAGGAACTCTAGGCCTCCCTGAGAGAACCTCGGTATGTATAGGAACAAAACTACTTGCAACATTATAACTAGGAGGAACAAAAATATTAGGCCCTCTGGATGGACTTTGGGCAGGATTATCAATAGAGGTATTCAAAGCATTATACCTCGGTGGAAGTGATAGGTTTGATTTAAGTGGAAGTGGTGTTCCAATAGGATCTTGAGTGATTACCATACTTCTGGCAGAAACAGGTGTAACTTGTGGGACCATGGTAGCACTGACAAAATGGAGATGAATAATTGTATGAGAGCCAACCAACATTTGGTCTGAGACCGTGACAACATTACTGGTTGTTCCAGTAAAATGATCTAAATGTATTGTATAAGTAGTGGAATTCACAACCATATGTGATGCCATAGGTTGATTAGAGTTCCTTAGCTGTAGGTGACAGATTCCTAGTTTATCAAAAATATCGTGTCCCGAAGAGGTCCCCTAAAGAGAATGGACAGGGACAAAGCTAGGATTAAAAATTCTAGTAGTATGAAATGGAGTTCTAAACAATTCACTTTGAAAGGGTGGAGCATCTACACTGGACTTTGTGTGAGGTCCAGTAGGTATTCTAGTACAATCTTTAGCAACAACGTCTCCCAATGAATTTATATGGAGCAAAAGTGGATCTTGTCCAACACTCAATAACGTATTTACAGGAAGTATTGATTCCTCCAATGGAGTAGAACTTCCAATCTCAGAGGCTACGTTGTTATTGATTGCTCCTTCAGGAGAACCCTCTGGTGAGTTAGGAAGAAAAGGAAAGCATTCTTTCGAGTCTTCTGGAGGTAACCCTTGCATTCTACGTGAACGACGAGGGTCGATGTTGGCCACACCAAATAAAGAATGAAATAAATCTATGACCAACTAGAGAAACAAACAACACTCACTAATAAAATTTAGATATCAAACACACAAACAAACCTTCTTATTTCAAAGTCACTAGTTGGTGATGAAATCCAACGTCACAAGAAGGGGCTGAGATAAAGCGGGTGGAGAAGCTGCATTGATGATCTGCTTAACGTACTTACACCCTGGTGCAAGTTCCCACACATAATCGTGGGTATACCATCCAAGGAGCCCGAGTTAGTTTGGGCAACGTTGATTCCAGGTATCGTGAAAAATTTCCCCTCCACAATCACCTCATGTAAAATACTTTAAAGAGATAGGCCACTAAGGTTATCAATTACGATAATGATGTATGGGGAAGCAATCGACAGTCTGATCCACGTGCAAGGGCAGGGTATCTAAACCTGAAATCAAGTCGATAAGGTCCCCATAGGATTTTATTCTCAAGTTACCCCCAATAATACACACAATATATACACTAAGACCAACAAAGCAGGGTGAGTAACTTTGTCGGCCCCAATGTGACCTCGTGATTGACCCTTGTGTTATAAGGGATTCCCGGGACAAAATTTTACAAGTGGATTTGAACTCTCCCTATCACAAGATACTATTGTGTGTTTTAATGCTTTGGAGAGTGTGTCTCACAACATTTTCCAAAGCGCTATCCTAGCTAATGTTCATGCATAAAATTTCTAGAAAATAAAAGTTTATAATAGATTTTAAAATTACATTGTATTTTAAAGGTTGTTGCTTACTAAAAGGGAAACAAAAATGAAACTGATGATGTATTTGACCTTCACCCAATAAAATGAAAAAACAGATGATATGAAATCGTTAGATTCAATGAACTCTAATTACAATAGGGATAAAATTTATCTTTCCAGAATACAAAAAGTACAAATAACAATTCCTCAATCATTGAATGATATGGATTCCAAACAATCAAAACTACTAAATCCTCCAATTTTCTCTTTTTAAAAAATATTTGAATGCAAAAGATTTCTTACAAAGACTACTAAAAAGAAGAATAAACTTCAGTCCCTTTCTTTTCAAATCATAACATAAACATAATTCAAAAATAAAGAATGGTCCAAGAAGATCAATGCACTCTCAACACTATTTCCCAAATCAAACTCATAATGCAAGAAAAATTGAAAAGATAAGAAAACTATTTTTTGAATGCAAACAAAAATTGTTTCTTAATCAATAACAATCCAAAACTTAAAATCAATCCAAAACTCAAAATAAATCAAGAACAACTTATCAAGCAAGCACTCATGAACAAATCCTTTGGATTATACCCTTGCAATCAAAAGTAAAAAATAAAATTTACAAGGCTTATGAAGAAGACTCTCAATTCTTGAAAATCAATCAAATTCATGCTTAAAATATGCAAATCAATCATTCACAAAAGATAAAATTTCATCCAAAGTAGTAAAGACAAATTTGGGAAAACAAAAGAAAATTGATTGTCACTCAAACAATTCCTATAGGAATCGTCACAGGTTACAAAAAGGTACAGTGCGATGATGTAGGATCGCCGCAGTCTGAAAGTAAGACACAGTGCGATTTCATCACCCTGGTTCACACAAGAAGAGTGGGATGATGAATAATCGTCGCAGGATGAAAATAAGACACAATCATTGTCGCGGGATGAAAATAAGACACAGTGCGACGATGTGTGAATATAAGGAAAATTTGGAAGAATGACACAGTTTCTCCATGAAATTTCAGAACCAGGGAGTCAAGATGGATCACCCACAGACTTAGAGAATGAAATTGATCAAAATAAGGCATGCTAAAAAAAAATAAGAAGAAAAAAACCAAAACAAGTTGATCTCTAGTGGAGTCACCAATTTTTTTATCGTACAAATTGGTAAGTGCAAACACAAACTAATCTCCCTAATAGGAAGCTAGAACAAAACAAAACATACTACAAACTTCACCTTAGACTTCATTGTCATATAAACTAGTTCAAAGAGGGACACATGAAATACCTTTTAAATGATGCTTGATCCTCTCTAGTGTTGTCCTTGTCGCTCAAATTTTGGATTTGCATGATGGTGAACCTGTTTAAGAAGCACAAACCAACAAATATAGAGAACAAAGATATATATATTCCAATGAATTCTATGTATAAGATGAAGGAGTTATACAATCAAAGTAAAGACAACTTTATAGGGAAGAAATGTATTGTTGCATTATATTAAATGGAAGTCGAGAATACAACCCATGCCTTGATGTTGCAAGGTCCCTTCCAATGACTCTTTGCTCCAACACACAAACACACACCTTTTCTCCAATTCCTTTGATGAAGAAGATCCACAATCTGACTTAGAGAGATAAAGAAAATCTATCTCCAGTATAATCTATAGAAGAATTCTTCATGCATAAGAAAGCCTTAGCGTTGTATATAAGAGGTCCCTCTTTATATAGGGTCAAAGAGAGATGGATGAGGATATTAGGATGATCCCACTAAATCAGAGAAGCGAATAAGATCCAAGCCAATCAGAGGCCGCCTCATCTTCTATAAGATTCCCTTCTAGAAGATTCATGAATTTCACTTTTCCCTTGTTTAAGCATCATCGCACCCTATGCACAGGCATCATGTGATGAGGCTGCAGTCCATCTTTGGTGCAGGATGCAACGATCAAGCATTGTCAAACCCCAATAATAGAGAAGGGTGTGACGATATCCTTTGACATAGTTTTTAAGGAAGAAAAGATAATCCTCTTTTCTCATGGAGAAAGTCTCTTTTGGTGTTTTCAGGGAACATGGAAGTGAGTCATGAACATATCGTCAGTGGAACACTAGGGTGACCAAAATAATGTGTAACATAGAGGGGTTACATGTACTACCACAGTAGAAATTCCATGATGGAAGGTACATGGTGGTAATAGTGGTAGACTTCACAGGTGCAATGGAGTTGTGGTGGGTTTCTCACCTGTTCGACAGAACCACAACCTGGACCCACAAAACTGTGTCATGGGGGGCTCCCCTGGTGGTTTTGGAAACCACGCGGGGTCAGAGAAATTCACTATGGAATGAAACATCATATACGGAAATAACAATGGTTTTATTTACCACACCACATCTTATTAATGGTCTATTAGTTGAGGGGTGTCGTGATGCAATGTGGGTCGTCGATCACTCCATAAACATATGTCGTGGCATTAAACCAACATGCAACTTCACCTGTTGCATATAATGGGTGCAGGATGGGTCCTACCCATCCTCTCGACCCAATTAATGGGCACCACTTGGAAGCACATGGCTTGTGGGGCCCGAAAAATAAATTAGTGCACGTCAATGCATGCAGAGTTAGGATAATGAAGGGGAAAGAGAGGGAAGAGGTGGAAGAGGCCAATGAGGCAAGGGAAAGTCGTCAAGGGAGACTAACATGGTGTCCTTCCAGGGGTTCCATTTTTACCATGATAACACTTCAAAATCCCAATCTGCGAGATTTACATAATTTCTTAGAATTATTGAAAATTATTGGAAAATTTCAGTGATTTCCATGTCATGTTTTTGCAGGCCATTTTCGGAGGCCTAAACAACATTTTTTAGAAATAAAAATCATATAAAACGTATTTGTGTCTAGTATATATAATTTGTGCATCTAAAATAATAGATCTCGTGGGTATATTTCCAAAGGTGTAATTTTTTCATCAAACAGAGCTTGTATGAGGGAGTTACAAGCCAAATAATGGAGGGTAAATTCTAAGACTAGTTAACTTCTGAGGGTCATAAATTCCTTCTATGGAATCAAATTAGGTCATAAGACAAATCTATGGAAATATATTGAACCATATAATAAATAAATGGAGTCAAAACATAAATATAGTCATCAAAACAGGAGGCTGTAGAAGGCACCTGTAGCATTTATGACTAAAAAGACAATTATCCTAAAACTTCAACATGTTGTATCTAGCATCTTGGAGCCGAGATGATGGTGAAACTTGGACATATTGGAAACAATATGGTCATGAAGAAATCTATTTGATATCCTATCAAATTTTCAAAGGAGTAAGTGCAATGATGCAAGGAGTAGGTTGAGGGATGTGTTGAAGGAGTAAATGGGTAATATTCAAATGACCATAACTTCTTGCTCATGACTCAGAATTGAGAAAGGAAGTAGTCGTTGGAAAGGTCTTCGAAAGAAGAGTCCATTTAGTCACCCATAAATGTGAATTGAGCTATATAATTAAAAAGAGATCATAAATTCTGTTTTTGATTATTTAAAGGGTGGAATGATGCATAAACTAATAGATTTGTTAAATTTATTTAGTCCAACAAACCCTATTTCCTACACATTTTGCAGAGTTAACAACATATATATCAAATCATGATGAAAAAAGAGATCATACGCATGGAATATTCATAGAGAACCTACAACCATGAATATCAGGTGAGAGGGTTGTATGTTAGCATGGATAATGAGGGTACATAATACAATGGGAATATAGAAGGAAATGTGGAGATAATGAACTTGGTAGATACCATAGAGAGTTTGCAAAAATATGTAAAAATCTATAAATCTAATAATGAGAGGCTTATGAAAGAAAAGGAGAAGAAAAATGGCTTCAACATCAAGTTGATGTAGATCTTGGATAGATTAGAGAATAAAATGGATAAGGAGACAGAGTAAAACAAGTCAAGGAGTCTCAAGTCTCATGATAAAATAAGAGAGATAAGGAGTGTTGATAGGAATCATCACCACTCACCAAGGAATTTAGTTAGGAGAGCTCACAATAGTTCAATTCCATCTTTTGTCAAAAATCATAAGAGGATTTCTGGGGAAGATGAGCTACAAGGAGAAATGAATAAGATTAAGCCTCCTAATTTTGATGGTGAGAACAAGAAATATGAGGATGCAAAGACCTAGTTGTTGGTAATAAGAAAATAATTTCAGTTACATAATTAGGCTTCATAGGGAGATGGGGTGATTTCCATATACCAACTCAAAGGAAAATCATTGATGTGGTGGGACCAATTTGTGAAAGTGCAACAAATTGATGAGAACAAGGTTGCTTGGAGGTAATTCAAAATGTATTTTCAAAAAAAATGCTTAACCAAATGTTACTATGATAAGAAAATGAAGGATTTATTTGAACTCAAACTTTGGAGTATGACCATAGATGAGTATGAAAGGAGATTATTAGAGATGTTCAAATATGTTTCTTTTATCAAGGATGAATAAGTTAATATTCAAGGGTATTTGAGTGGGTTTCCATCAATTTCTAGTGATAGGATATAGTATTATGATCCCAAGACAATGGAGGAAAGAATATAGATATCTAAATGTCTCTATGATCAACATAAAGGAAAATCAACTTTCCGAAAGTATTGGGGAGAAACAATGAAGGTCAAGACGGAATAGAGGAAGAAGGGGACCAAGCCACCATTATTTAGAAATAATTCTCAGGGACAATTAGCTTCCAAGGAGCCTAGAATGAAAGAAACAATGGGGAAAAGGCCTAGGCAAAAACTAATGAACTATTGGGGTTGTGAAATAGATCACATGTACTGGGATTGTCCTCATAGGTTTGAAAAAGTGAGGATATTTCATAATGTACAACAAGTTGATACAGTGGAAGACATTGGTAGAAATGTACCAAGGATATATGCAACCCTGGATAACAATCAAGTAGATTTTCAGTCCCGTGTGATTGAAGTGGAAGGTAAGACCGACAACCAACCTATTTCTATTTTAATTGATTTAGAAGCTAGTCATAGTTATCTAGATCCTAGGTTGGTGCAAATATTTCAATTGCTAAGAATCAAGATTGGGAAATATTGGTTGGTGCAACTAGCTATAGGAGATAAAAGGAAAATGGAAATATTGGTCATAACTAGCCATAGGAGATAAAGTGCTGTACCATTGAAATAGTTAATTTTGGAATACTAATATGGCGGGGGGGTAAATCAAGACATGAGCAAATTATACCACTTTTAACCACAATATATATCTCTTTCACTTTATCAATAATTTTCAATAGTTTATCATCAATGTATCATCTATGATTGCATTCAATATATATATCAAAAACATGTAATCATTAGAAACATCACATCAACATCACATCAAGAACACATTACACCAATATTTACATGGAAATCCAAATGGGAGAAAACCATGGAATGTTTTCTTTTATATATCAAGAATTCATTCATAGGAAGCACCAACTTCCCAATTCTCTAGCTACAACTTCAAGGAGAATAAAACCCCCTATTTACAGGCTCCAACCTAAAGGAAGGTACAACTCCATGAATTCTCTGGATCCAACCAGAAGGAGGCTACACCCCCCTAGGTTCTCCATCTCTAACCAAAAGGTGGCTACAACCACCTAGTTTTCAGGCTCCTGCCTAAAGGAAGATCCAACTTCCTGATTCTTCAACTCCAATCGAAATAAGGCTACAAACTCCTTTCCTTGCCTCATCCTACTTCCCTGGAATATAAGTGTAGACCAACTGTCACTACCAAAATCACAACCACTGTCACTGCCACTGTCACTATCACTACCATTATCACTGTCATTTCTACTTCCACTATCACTACCACTGTCGTTGTCCTTTCTACTTCCATTATCACTGTTAGATCAGCATTTCCAACCTGTCATTGTCTCATCCAGAAAACCACATCCACTCTCATCCACATGAAACTCATGCCAAGATCAACAAGATGATATCTCAAACCTTATGCTCAACATCACCAACACATGTCTCTACCAAGCATGTACCAACATCACCAACATACCATCACAAGATATGTGTCTCAACCATGTACCAAAGCATGTAACAAACCATCAACCTATACCATACAAAACATCAATCATGTACCAAAACTTGTACACCATCAAGTGCATCAACCATCAACCAACACCTATACCAAACCATGCATCAACCATGCACCAACACCTATGAAAAATAGTGCATCAATCGTGCACCATAACCTGTACCATATTCCTTAACCATCAACCATGTAAATAAACAACATACCTAGTACCTATCATATACCGTACCATAGATCAATAATGTACATAAACAATATACATCAACATATGTACCATACCATGTACCAACAATGTATCTCAACCATATACTAGATCACTCAATCATGCCATACACATGTACCATATGATATATCAATAAAGTTCGATCAAATACGTACCTCAAAAAATTACCAAACAACCAAGATCATATACCAAGTATATTCCTCAACCATGCACCTAGTATGTGCCTCAAGCATGTCTGAATGCTTCAACAATATACCAAAGGCTTGGCTCAAGCATGCACCATAACATCATCAACATGTAACCCTCAAAACATGCATATAAACATACTTGAAAATCTATAAAAAAAAATGGCGTGTGTGATCATAGACATATAGATCTTTATCATGTTCAACAACAAGAGAATAACACCTTCATCAAATTTTATCTTAGTCTCACAAGACTAGATTTTGGATTATTCACAAACCCTAACTTTCAACAAGAATAAATTCATACATGTAATGAATAAAAGTATAAAATTTTTACCCAAAATCATTCAATATATTCTCTACAATTCCTCCAAGTTTCACTACTTGGAACATTCTGGGAAAGGAGTTATAGAAAAAATGATAGACTTTGATGAATTTTGTATTATTCTACAGAGAGAACATATAGAGCATGCCACATGCAGAATATTGGGATCTAGATCTGAAATTAATACACAATCTACTATGGATTTTAATATATCCAATGCATTTGGTCTCATTTAATTTGGATCATTTATGAATAAGTTATGATTGTTTTACCCAGAACACATGTTTGAGACTAGTTTTCGGACTAGGAAAAAACCTTATTTTCCAGAGAGTGTATCCTCGAAAATACTATGACCCAGATGTTGAAAGTTGTGCCACAAGTACCTTGACATGTATTCTCAACCTCATCTAGTTTTCACTATCTGAATCATTCTACAAAAAATGTTATAGTGGAAATGGTAATATGACCTGTAAATAACATACCTTAGAACACATCCTCCCAGACTTCATCATTCCTTGGAATTTGTCCCTTCATCATTTCATCTTCCCTCTAAAATTTGACTCAGATCTAGTTAGTTACCTCATTCAACAATCACTTTCTCACTTATAATATATTTAATATAATGTGTGTGAATGTACTTATGAGTGACTTTTTGAGGTGTATATATATATTTTTTAAGTAACCCATTTCCTTAACTTTAGGGCTTCTTGAACTTTCTTGATACAACCACTTTACCCTTTAATTAATGAATTGAAACCAATTAGAGACTTCTTAACCCATATTTAGGGCTTCCATAGGGAATTCTTAACCCCTCTTTGGGAATTCCAACTTCATAACGTCATAACTCCTCAACTTTGAGGAACCATGTGGTGTACCACTTATCACTGGAAACGACACGATGTCTACTATCCATCTATGATAGTCTTACCTATAATTACACTGTCCTTCATGTCATTATTCCGCAGTCAACTTCATGTCCCATAACCACACCTCTAGGAATACATGTAGACTACATCAAATGCACCCAAATAACTCACCATCGATCTCAGTCATACATATGTTCAACATATATGGACCTCTCCAAGGGTTGACATTAATCTCTAAGGGTTGACATTAATGACAACCAACTGTCCAAACCAATTTTCCAACAATATACTACTTTGGCATTGATGGAAACACTAATTCTCAAATGCTCATTCTCCCCATGTGACCATTGCTCCTCATCAATGTTTCTCACTCTTTCCCTTTGACATCAATGGAAAAAGGCATCTTTACTTGGGCCTTCTCCCCTTGTCTTCATGCCTATTTTCTTTCTTTTCATATTTGACCAAAGTTTAACTCCCCATTTCGATATGTACCCTCTTGATATTGTACTTGTTGTAAAAAATAGTTCCCCCTATCATTATGTCTCCATGTCTATATGCTACTAATCTTCCTTTTTGGATCTTTCTCTCTTATGATTTTTCTTCCCTTGAATTTTCTATAATATGTATATGTTTCCTTTCCTTTCTTCCAATGTTGTTTATTTTCCATTGGTGATTCCTCTTGAATTTCACAGACATATATTAAAACATTCAAAATTTGATTTCTTCATTTACTTTTGATGTTCACTTGACCATATTGTTCAACAATGTTCTTCTGATGATATAACTTTTACAAACAATTTATCTTTCCCTATTTTGTTGTGCCTTTCACTGCTTTCCTTTTTGGGACCAATTGATTCCAACTTGATGCAGGAGCATCGCCAACATTAAGCAAGCATGGGGCAAGCGCCAATGCATTTTGGCACATGATGAATTATTTGAAATGTTTCGAAGCGGATGCGCCAAACTTAAATTTCATAGTTAAGAAAGAGCGTACTTCTTGATTGTAACCAGACCTTGAGCATCCCACTCTCGTCTGAAGGACTAAGAGGCATTTATGTTAGTTAATGTAAGTAGGTAGACTTGAATTCCTAGATTAGACAATTTAGGAACTGGAGGGAAAATGGATATAGACACCCTCACTTGTATCATTGTAACATTAGATCATAATCAAGAGAGCATAGGAGAACAGAAACAAAGAGTTGTGTAAGGGAAAGACCCATGTACAAAAGTTCTGGATTAATAAAAATATCTTTAGTTCAGACTCATGGTGTTCAATTGCTTTCTGTGTTGCACATGCTGATTGATATATGCTTGTTTACTCTTTGTTATGAATTTTCTTTGATGCGTGAATGTTTGATTTCATATTTAATGTCTGAAATCTAAAGAGAGGGGGAGTAAAGAATGAGTTTCAATTGTTTCTCTGTCTGAGCAAGAGGTTTTCCTGCAAGGAGTGCAGTGAAATTGTCCGCAAGGTGTGTGTTGACAGAAATCAGAGTTCGTCTCTGCAAGCTTAGCAGAGGTAACCTTGTTCTCATTCTCCCAGAAGTGCAAGTTGAGCACAAGAACCATGCAAGGAGTGTGTAGGCCGAGCGAAGTCTCAGAGTTAAAACCTGAACAAAATTTTTGAAAGACTGATGTCACAGAGAGTGCGAAGAGTCGAAGAATTCAAATACTCAGAAGTATTTGACAAATTGCCGCAAGGAGTGTGTGCAGGAGTCTTTTAGAAGACTCTAGGTTGTGGTAAAATCTCAGAAGAGGTAGTGCCTTGAATTGTCGGAAGGAGGCACAGCGAAGGTGTTTTACAGGAGGACATGTTCTGTAAGAGAACACTTTGTTCATTTCGCCAAAAATCGTCTAGGAGGAATTTGATGGTTGGAATTATCCATGGAGAATTCACGAGATTCCAAGAACTGTCAAATATTGCAAAGGAGTGAGAAGGTTAAGGTGGGTGCTTTTCCTAAGTGAAAGCTTAGGAGAAATCGAGCCATGGGATGCAAGCCAACAATGGCCATTGGATCACTCATGTAATCATATTTCATGGATTCACAAGTTGAAGGTTTAAAATCTTTGTATCAAGATTCGTGAGGTTGCGAAAGGCGAAACCATGAAAGAATCTGAGCCATCTGATAAAAAGAGGAAACATATTGCGATATCACCCGTATCAGGGATTTGGGGGTTCGGAGGTTGAAAGGAGTTGCTTTCGACATCAGAAATTGCGAAGTGTCGAGAGACGAGGCACGGAGGGGATACGTGGCAGAACCACACGGTGGGCCCGGGAAATAGACCAGTGGACACACGTCACATATTGGAAGGAGTCAACACTCCGCTGACTTCTCACGTCTCGGGGATTCATGAGATGAGAGCACAAGAGCTCAACCTTTGAACTCACGAAGTGCCGAATAGTGAGAGGAGCTTACGTGAAGCCTAGTTGGTGATCACACACAGAAGGTGCTGACAGAGAAGGAGCCATAACCATTTCGCGGTCTTGAGTATCGCGGATTTGAGAAGGAAGAGTCAGAAGTCACGACTCGCGAACTCGCGAAGTTGCGAGTTGTGAAAAGGACCTGTGGATCCATAAAATTTAGATATCTGTGAGGAATCAAAGGAGCCGATCCAGTTCAAGGGGATAGAGAACGATCCTGTGAGCGGATCTCGGTTCGAGATTCGATAGGTCTGCATCAGTTTTGGTATCATAGCTTGACTTTGTTTGTATATTTCAGACAGGGAAAGCGCGAAAGGAATCTCAGCCATGTCGCTGAGAAGAAGGGACAGGAAAACACCCGATCTGCCAGAGGAGAGGGAAATGCCAAGAAGAAGGGGTAGGCTGATGCTTGGTCTAGCCATGGAAAGAGAGATGCATGACATACGGGCCAGACTTGAGGACATGGAGACAACACAGAGGCGCACAACCGGTGCTGGGGATCTTAGTGATTCTGAAAATGAAGATGAAGCTCTACATGAAAGAGAAGAGGTCACAGCAGAAAATGCAGCAAATGAATGCCTGATTAGGGTTGTTGCAAGGATGGGTGTTAAGGAAAAAATGGATATTCCAGTATACGAAGGAAATTTGGATGTTGAAGAACTTCTAGACTGAATTAGAGCTCTGCACACATATTTTGACTATGAAGATGTCGAGGAGGACAAAAAGGTCAAGCATGTTGTCACAAGATTGAAAGGACATGCATCATTGTGGTGGGATGAGCTACAAGCTGACAGATGTTGCAAAGGCAAGAAGAAAATCAAGAGTTGTGATAGGATGATCACAAAGATGAAGGTGAAATTCATTCCCAAGGATTATCAAATTACTCTATTTCAGAGAATGCAAAATTTGAGACAAAAGATGATGATAGTGAAGGAGTACACTAAAGAATTCTACAGACTGAACATTAGGGCAGGTCATCGCGAAAGTGATGATGAAAAAGTTGCCAGGTACATGAATGGTCTGAGATACAACATTCAGGATGAGATGAGCATGATGACCATCCGAACGGTGGAAGATGCTTATCAGATGGCTCTAAAAGATGAAGAGAAGTTGAGTCGGAAGCAAGGTCAAAGAGGTCGAGGCAGAAGTCAGCCCAGAGGCAAATCAGTTGCCCAGTATAGAAATCAGAAACCCAAGGAAGACTGGAAGAAACCTGAGACTCAGACTAAGAGAGGTGGAAGTTCACAGAAAGGGCAGCATACCGAACAGAGAGGTTAGTATGCTGATGGAAACATTTTTTCTCATACAAGAGGTAGAGGAAGAGGAAGAGTTGGAGTGGTGAAATGCTTCACATGTGAAAACGTTGGACACAAGTCTTATGAGTGTCCAGAAAAAAACAAAGAAGGTGGTGAAACTCACATTGCCGAAGCAAAAAGGCGGAATGTTGAGGCAGAAGATGTTGAAGGTGGAAGATCATTGATGATACGAAAAGTTCTCTTAACGCAAGAGAAGGAGGTGGAGAATCCAGTGCAAAGGAACAATATTTTTCGGACTGCTTGCAAGACCAAAGACAGGGTATGCAAGGTCATCGTGGATAGTGGTAACACATATAATCTTGTTTCCATAGAGATGGTAGAAAATATGGAGCTGGAGACTATTGAACATCCGAGCCCATACAGAGTTTCGTGGCTACAAAAGGGACATCAGGTAAATGTCACTAAACAATGTTTAGTTGAATCTAAAATAGGAGGGTATAAAGATGAAATACTCTGTGATGTTATTCCCATGGATTTTTTTCATCTATTGTTGGGTAGACCGTGGCAATATGACAGAAATGTGATTCATGATGGGAGGAAGAACAACTACACCCTAGAGAAGAATGGGAGAACTCACATGTTGCTTCCAATCAAAGATAAAGAGGTGAAACCTGAAGTAAGCAACATTGTACTTCTCATGAGTTGGAAGGAACTTCTTACAGAGGTTAAGAAGAAGGAGGAACCGCAATTCATTATGGTCAAGAAGCCAAAAATTGTTTTAACCAGTACAAGGGTAGATGATTTACCAGAAGAGGTTCAGAAACTATTGGAAGAGTTTGCTGACATAGTAGTGGACGAACTACCTCGTTCGTTGCCACCGATCAGAAGTGTGAGTCATCATATTGATCTCATACCTGGAGATAGTTTACCAAAAAAAGAATCATATAGATTGATGTTGCATGAGAATGAAGAAGTCAAAAGACAGGTCCAGGATTTAATGGGAAAATGGTTGGTTAGAGAAAGCTTGAGTCCATGTGTTGTTCCGACAGTGCTCAGTTTGAAGAAAGACAGAGGCTAGAGGATGTGTACTGACTCGAGGGAAATCAACAAGATTACCATCAGGTACAGATTTCCATTGCCAAGGATGGACGATTTGATGGATTGCTTATGTGGGGCCAATTTTTTTTTCGAAGATTGATTTGAAAAGTGGATATCACCAGATTCATATGAGAGAAGGTGATGAATGGAAGACAACCTTCAAAACTAACGAAGGGTTGTATGAATGGCTTGTTATGTCATTTGGCTTAACAAACATGTCGAGTACTTTCATGAGGTTGATGAATGAAGTCCTGAAGGATTTCATTGGAAAATTTGTCATTGTGTATCTTGATGACATACTAATTTTCAGTAAAACAGAGGCAGAGCATCTGAAACATTTGGCTACAGTGATGAAGAGGTTACAGAAAGAGAAGTTGCTGATAAATATGAAGAAATACTCATTCATGAAGACATAACTCATTTATTTGGGGTTTGTTATTTCTGCAGATAAATTGAAGATGGATCCAAATAAGGTGGAGGTATTTAAGAATTGGCCATCACCGAAGAGTATATTTGAGGTGAGAAGTTTTCATGGATTGGCTAGTTTCTACCGGAAGTTCATCAGGGATTTCAGTGGAATTAGTGCACCAATGATGGAAACAGTGAAGAAGAGACACAAGTCTTTTCACTGGACAGAAGAGGCTGAGAAAATATTCAATTTGTTGAAGAAGAAAGTCACGGAACAACCAATTTTGGTGTTGCCGGATTTCAAAAAGACATTTCAAGTAAAATGTGATGCAAGTGGATTTGCAATAGGGGCAGTCTTGAGCCAAGAAGACAGACCAATAGCATACTTCAACGAGAAGCTGAATGAAGAGAAAGTGAAATACTCCACGTATGACAAGGAGTTTTATGCTATTATTCAGGCATTGAAGAACTGGAGACACTATTTGATTCCTAAGGAGTTTGTCTTATACAGTGATAATCATGCTTTGCAATTTGTGACTCAACAGGAGAAGTTGTATCAAAGACATATTAAATGGGTTGAATACATGTAGAACTTTACTTTTGTAACTAAGCGTATTTCTGGAACTGTTAACAAATTTGCTAATGCTTTGAGCAAGAAATGTTTGTTGTTGCAGGAGTTCAGAGTCAAAACACTGGTTTTTGATGATCTCAGGGACATGTATAGAGATGATCGAGATTTTAAGGAGGCGTATGGAGCAACTGAGAATCCAATTCTCAGAGACAGAAGCCAATGGGCTGAATACATGATCCAGGATGTATTGTTATTCAGGGATAATCAACTTTGTATTCCAAAATCCTCCATGAGGGAGAAGTTTTTGAAGGAGAAACACAGTGGAGGATTGGTCGGACATTTTGGTCATGACAAGACGTTCTCAAAGTTAAACGAATCCTATTATTGGCCACGAATGAGAGCATACATCAAAATATTCGTGGACAGATGCGGAATTTGTCAACATTCAAAAGGGAAGAGGTAGAATGTTGGATTTTATCAACCATTACCCATACCTGACAGGCCGTGGCATGCAGTCAACATTGACTTTATATTGGGGCTACCAAGAACACAAAGAGGGTTTGAATCGATATATGTGGTCATGGATAGATTTTCTAAGATGGCACACTTCATACCATGTCAGAAAATCAGTGACACAACTCACATTGTGAATCTGTTTTTCAAAGAAGTCATTCAACTTCACGGCTTACCAAGGAGCATAGTTTTGGATTGAGACACCAAGTTCATGGGACACTTCTGGAGAACCTTATGGAAAAAGATGGGAACGAACTTTTAATTTAGTTCAGCTTATCATCCTCAGACGAATGGACATACAGAAGTTGTGAACATAAGTTTGGGAGACTTGTTGAGGAGCTTGGTGACAAAATGTCACAGTCAGTGGGATAATGTTCTGCCACAGGCAGAATTTGCTTACAATGATTCAATCAACAGAAGCACAGGGCAAAGTCCATTCCAAATTGTTTATGGGATGCAACCAAGAGGGGTATATGAACTGAGGGATTCAAAACAGAATGCCAGTAGGAGTGCTAGTGCAGAATATTTTTCCGAAGCAATGAAGGAACTTCACAGCCAGGTGAAGGAGTGATTGCAGAACTCGAACTAAGAGTATAAACGTAGAGAAGATCAACACATGAGACAACTTCAATTTGAGGTTGGTGATTTGATTCTGGCACATCTGAGAAAAGAAAGGTTCCCGAAGGGGACATATAACAAACTGAATATGAAGAAGATCAGACCATGTAAGGCGTTGAAGAAATTTGGGGCAAACGCTTATGATATTGAATTACCCGATGGGATCAGAATTTCTCCGATATTCAATGTTTCATATTTGTACCCATACAAATTTGAGGAAGCAGGAATAGGTAGTGAATAACTAGAGGTTTAGTGGACTAAACAGATGCCAGTTTCATAGAATCCATAGATGGAAATCATACTGGACAAAAGGGTTAGCAAAAGGACCAGGCGAAAGGAATATTTTGAATACTTGGTCAAGTGGAAGGGACATCCAGTTAAAGATGCCAGCTGGGAAAATAAAGAAGAGATCCAAAAGCATGGACAAACCGTGCGAGAGCTCATGGACAGGAAACCATGAAAATTTTCAAGCTAGGGAGTATGATGTAGGAGCATTGCCAACATCAAGTGAGCGTGGGGCAAGTGCCAACGCATTTTGGCACATGATGAATTATTTGAAATGTTTTGAAGCAGATGCGCCAAACTTAAATGTCATAGTTAATAAAGAGCATACTTCTTGATTGTAACCAGACCTTGAGCGTCCCGCTCTCATCTAAAGGACTAAGAGGCATTTATGTTAGTTAATGTCAGTAGGTAGTCTTGAATTCCTAGATTAGAAAGTTTAGGAGCCAGAGGGAAAACAAATATAGACAACCTCACTTGTATCATTGTAACATTAGAGCATAATCAAGAGAGCATAGGAGAACAGAAACAAATATTTGTGTAAGGGAAAGACCCATGTACATAAGTTTTGGATTAATACAAATATCTTTAGTTCAGACTCATGGTGTTCAATTGCTTTTTGTGTTGCACATGCTGATTGATATATTCTTGTTTACTCTCTGTTATGCATTTTCTTTGATGCGTGAATGTTTTATTTCATATTTAATGTCTAAAATCTAAAGAGAGGGGGAGTAAAAAATGAGTTTCAATTGTTTCTCTGTCTGAGCAAGAGGTTTTCCTGCAAGGAGTGCAGTGAAATTGTCCGCAAGGTGTGCGTTGACAGAAGTCAGAGTTCGTCTCTGCAAGATCAGGAGAGGTAACCTTGTTCTCATTCTCGCAAAAGTGCAAGTTGAGCACAGGAGCTGTGCAAGGAGTGCACAGGCCGAGCGAAGTCTCAGAGTTAAAACCTGAGCGAAACTGTTGAAAGACTATTGTCGTAGAGAGTGAGAAGAGTCGAAGAATTCAAATACTCGGAAGTATTTGACGAATTGTCGCGAGGAGTGCATGCAGGAGTCTTTTAGAAGACTGTAGGTTGTGGTAAATATCATAAGAGGTAGTGCCTTGAATTGTCAGAAGGAGGTGCAGTTAAGGTGTTTTGCAGGAGGACAAGTTTTGTAAGAGAACACTTTGTTCATTTCGCTGAAAATCGTCAAGGAGGAATTTGATGGTCGGAATTCTCCGTGGAGAATTCGCGAGATTCCGAGAACTGTTAGATCTTGCAGACGAGTGAGAAGTTTAAGGTGGTTGTTTTTCCTAAGTGCAAGCTCAGGAGAAATCAAGCCGTGGTATCCAAGTCAACAATGGTCGTTGGATCACTCGTGTAATCATATTTCGTGGATTCACAAGTTGAAGGTTTAAAATCTTTGTATCAAGATTTGTGAGGTTGTGAAAGGAGAAACCATGAAAGAATCTGATCCATCTCATAAAAGGAGGACACGTGTCGCGAGCTCACCCGTATGGGGGATTCGGGGGTTCAGAGGTTGAAAGGAGTTTCTTTCGACATCAAAAGTCACGAAGTGCCGAGAGCCGAGGCACAAAGGGGATACATGGGAGGACCACATGATGGGCCTGGGAAATATACCAGCAGACAAATGTCACATATTGGAAGGAGTCAACACTCTGTTGACTTCTCATGTCTCGAGGATTCACGAGATGAGAGCACAAGAGTTCAACCTTTGAACTCACGAAGTGTCGAATAGCGAGAGGAGCTTACGTGAAGCCTAGCTAGTGGTCACATGCAGAAGGTATTGACAAAGAAGGAGTCATAACCATTTCGTGATCTCGGGTATTTCGTATTTGAGAAGGAAGAGTTGGAAGTCATGATTCGCGAACTCGCAAAGTTGTGAGTGGCGAAAAGGACCTGTGGATCCATGAAATTGAGATTCCAGCGAGGAATCGAAAGAGCCGATCCGGTTCAATGGGATAGAGAATGATCCTATGAGCAAATCTCGGTCCGAGGGCCGATAGGTCTATGTCACAACTGATTCCACTAATTCCAATTGTAAATACACCATTATGCATCTTCTCTGACCCATTCTTTTTGTACCTGCTAAGCATGTCATGAATCATTCTCTGTCCATGTGACACACACTTTTCATAACCCTCCTACTCAAATGTCCACAATGTTGACCCATATAGAACTGTACCATTCTAAATACTTCTCTTGAATACATTACGACTTATCATTGCATGTTCCTATTGATCACACATAATCAAATATGTCCACTGAAATGATTTATCTTTTCAACAAACTCTCCATGTCTGGGACAACCTGTATTGAATATATCCTACCTGAATCCATACATGGAATATAAAATTCTTCTTGCCAACTGATATTTTTGTGGGAACACTACTTCTGAATTGATCAATATGTTACTCTGTACTTCTACTATCTAACTGATATGAATCTGTCTTTGCAACCAATACTCAATGCATGGTTCTCTAATTTGTCTCAACTACTGTATGGAATCCCCCTATTCAATATTCATTTTTCTTGGGAGTCGCCAAGTCGAGTGGCTCATAAAAATACCCACTTTGATGCACATTAATCTTCCTCTTTGTCTGTAGACTCATCATCTCTCTAAACTTTGAATTATTTATTTCTACTTGAGGATTGATCTTACACTACAATTCCTGAAAGTATAATCTATTGAACCTGTTCTTTGTCCACCTTCTGTTATTTTCTTTCTTGTGCTACTGCAAATCCTGTGATCTCTGGGAACTATTTTTTATTCACTTGTTCTTCTTTCTTTTAATTTCCTCTCTAAACCTTTCTATCTCTGACATCTTTCATTTTCTATGTAGATTTTTGTTGATATCTTACTATTGCCAATATCGAGAGTATGACTTATGGGTATCTTTCATTAATTTGATCTTCCTTTACATGTTCTTGTTTTCTTTTCCAAACGTTCTTAGAGCTAAAATCCATGTTCTTTCTCAAACAAGTATCCATCATGCTTCTACAACCATGAGCTATGTGTCCATATCTATGACATTTGTAATATTAAATGTTATGTGGGGCCACATAAGCATTTTTTTCTTTAACATTTATTTCATAATCCCTGCAACATGCAATCTTATGTCCAAAGTTAGTACAATAAAAAAATACCATAAAGTAAATTTACATACCTGGGAGTGGACGATCTTCTTTGTTCTATATTTCTTATGAATTCCTTCCTTGACTGATCATGATCTTATCTTCTGTCGATCTATTCATCATGGTTGAAGCTTATTTATTTCGTAAATGTGGTAGGTCTTGTTAAATATGTATCTCGATTATACTAATTCTTGTTTGATTCTTGTTTACCATGATTCCTTCCTTTGATTACTTCTTCATAACTCTTACTCTTTTCTTCATTATTCTTTTCTAACACCCTGGAATGATTCTCTTCATTCTCTATTGCTGATGTGGATTTTTATGTATCTTCAATGTTCTTGTTGAGCTTGACGATTTTACTTCTCAATGTGACAACTTCTTCTTCAAGCTTCTCAACCTCTTCTTCTTTCTTCATCATCTAAATCTTCATGACTTCATCTGTTCTCTTTGCTTCTTCAAGTTGGATCTTCAATGTGATGATTTATTTTTCAAGTCTTCTCTCTTCTTGCTCAAATTATGCTTCAAGCTGATTTAAGTCATCAGTTATTTCCTTAAGATGATATGTTATTATCTTCTCTCTCTTTTATGCTTCCTTTCTTTCGGTTTCCAAAAATTGCTTCTGTTTTATTGCTTCATTTCTTAGTGCTTCTATTTCATCTTGGAAACAATACTTCTCTTCCATCCAAATTTTTTATGTTTCTTCAATCTTTCTGGCTTCTTCTAGATGAGATTTTAGTTTCATGATGAACTATTGGGATTATTCATAACTTTCTTGAGAATTATTCCAGACTAATTGTTCCTCGAGTGAGTGGTTCTTCTTCCTTTGTTTTGTTAGTTCATCCAAAGCACTGATTAATTCTACTTAAATATCCTTTTCCTTTTCAATCTCTAGATTGTCTTCTATTTCATTGGGTTGTTTTGTCTCATCACTTTCAATTTTTAATAAGGGATTTCAATTTTGAGATGTATGCGATCTTCACAATTAAATAAAAAGATCTCACTTATGTTGACTACAAACTCTTCTTCTTTTGAATTTGTCTGACATGATGAGCATCTTACCTCTTGTTCTATACTTGCATATTCTTCAGCAATCTATGACTCTATAATGGGGGAAGAATAGATATTATGTATATTATCACAGAGTTCTTTAGCTGATGAAATTTTTTCCACTTTCTCCCTTATTGAATAAGGAAATCCTTCCAAAACAAAATCCATTTATATTTTGTTGCTCCTTTTCATTTTATTCTTGGTTGCAGTCTTTGGTTTCTTTGTAGCATTGTATCCTGTAAAAATTGAGTTTCAAACATCGTATCCATGCTCTTATAAAAATACCTGCATCCTGCAACAAAACAATAAATATTGCAGTCCCTTCTTACCATTGAACATTGGTGCTCCATTCATACTAAACTCCCTGATCTACCTTCAAGTGGTTAAATGGTTTCATTGAAGGAAATTGTTTTGATACCAATTGTTGGAATACTGAGAGGGGGGTGAATCAATATGAGCACTTAATACCACTTTTAACCAAAAAATATATTCTTTCACTTTATCGTCAATGTTCAACAATTTATCATCAATGTATCATCTATGATTTCATTCAATATATACATAAAAAGAATGTAATCATTAGCAATATCACATCAACCTCACATCAAGAAAACAATAAACCATTATTTACGTGGAAACGCAAATGGGAGAAAAACACCAAATTATTTCTTACATATATCAAGAATTCATTCATACAAGGCACCAACTTCCCAATTCTTCAGCTACAACTAGAAGGAGGATAAAACCCCATATTTACAGGCTCCAACCTGAAGGAAGCTACAACTCCCTGAATTCTCTGGCTCCAACCAAAAGGAGGCTACAACCCCCTAAGTTCTTCAAATCCAACCAGAATGTATCTACAATGACCTAGTTCTCAGTCTCCAACCTAAAGGAAGCTCCAACATCCTAATTCTTCGGTTCCAACTGGGAGGAGGCTACAACTCCCTTTCCTTTCCTTGTTATTCCTCCATGAAATATAAGTGTAGACCAACTATCACTATGAAAATCACTGCCACTGTCATTGTCACTGTCACTTCCATCGTCACTCTTACTATTACTATTACTCCCACTGTCACTGTCACATCAACCTGTCCAAGCTTCCAGTGTCTCATCCACAAAACCACATCCACTCTCATATGTATGCAACACATGCCAATATCACCAAGAACATATATTAAACCATATGATCATCATCACCAACACATGCCTCTACCAAGCATGTACCAATATCACAACCATACCATACCAATATATGTGTCTCAACCATGTACCGAAGCATCAACCTGTACCATACCAAACATCAACCATGTACCACAACCTGTACCACACCTAATGGATCAAGCATGCACCAACACCTATACCAAACTGTGCATCAACCATGCACCAACACCTACTCCAAACTGTGCATTAACTGTGCACCATAATTTGTACCATATGCCTCAACCATCAATCATGTACATCGACACCATACCAAGTACAAATCTTGTACCATACCATGGATAAACCATGTACATCAACAATATACCTCAACACCTATACCATACTATGTACCAACAATGTTTCTCAACCATATACCATATCACTCAATCATGCCATAGACCATGTACCATAGAATATATCAAGCAAGTACCATCAAATATGTACCTAAAAAAAGTACCAAACAACTAAGACCATATACCAAGTATATGCCTCAACCATGAACCTAATATGTGTCTCAATCATATGTCAATGCCTCAACATTATACCAAAGTCTTTCCTCAAGAAAGCGCCATAACATAATCAACATGTAACCCTTAAAAAATTCATATAAAAATAATTGTAAATCTGTAACAAAAATGATGTATGTGATCACAAACCTGCAGACCTTCCTCAACTTCAACAAGAAGAGAATAACATCTTCATCAAACGTTACCTTAGTCTCATGAGAATAGTTTCTGGATTAGTCACAAACCATAACTTTCAACAAGCATAACTCTATACCTATAATGAATAAAGGTATGACAATTGTGACAAATATTACTAAATATATTCTCTACAATTCCCCCAATTTTCATTTCTTGGAACATCCGAGAAAATGAGTTATAGAAAAAATGCCAGACCTTGTTGAATTCTATATTATTTTAGAGAGTGAACTTGTAGAGAATTCCACATGTCGAATATTGGATATCTAGATCTGAAAATAATACACAGTCTAATACAGACTGCATTCTATCCAATTCATTTAGTCTCATTGAATTTGGGTCATTCATGAATAACTTATGACTTTTTTACCCGAAACATTTTTTAGTATAGTTTCCGGACTAGGAAAAAACCCTATTTTCCACAAAGTGTATATCTAAAAATACTATGAACCAAATGATGAAAGTTTACCATAGGTAACTTGAAATCTCTTCTCAACCTCCTCCATTTTTTTCTATCCGAATCATTCCAAAAAAAACATTATAGTGAAAATGATAATATGACTTGTAAATAACATACCTTAAAACACATCCTCACAAGACTTCATCCTCCCTTGGAATTTCCCCCTTCTTCATTTCATATTCCCTTTGAAATTCAACTGATATCCACTTGGTTACCTCATATAACAATCACTTTTTCACTGAGAAGATATTCAATAGAATGTGTGTGAATGTTCTTATGAGTGACTTCTTGAGTTGTATATATATTTTTTCTAAGTAACATTTTTCCTTAACTCTAGGGCTTCCTAAACTTTCTTGTTACAAGTAATTTACTATTTCATTAATGAATAGAAAAAAATTAAAGGCTTCTTAAACCTAATTTGGGGTTTCCATAGGGCCTTGTTAACCCATATTTGGGGATTCCAACTTCATTGCCTCATAAATCGTCAATCGTGAGGAACCACATGGCATACCACTTATCACTGGAAACAACACCATGTGTAATATCCATATATGATAATCTTACCTACAATTACACTATCCTTCATCTCATTATTCCTCAATCAACTTTGGGTCCCATAAACACACCTCTAGGGGTACATGTAGACTACATAAATACACCCAACTAACTCACCATCAATCTTGATCATACATCTATCCAACATTTATGGACCTCTCCAAGGGTTGACATCAATGACAACCAACTGTCAAACAATTAAAGGATGACCAATGAACATGAATGGATTGAGAACAAAGGAATATTTGAACAACATAACTTTGGGCTCGTATGATTTCCTATTTTATATGGATTGGTTGGAAAATCATCATACTATATTAGATTTTTATAACAAGGCATTTACTTTATTAGATGAGAAACGGAACTTGAAGACATTTCATGGTATTCCAAGGGAAGTAACTATTATATAAGCTTCAACCTTGCAGCTCAGGCAAAGCTTCATGAAAGGATGCCAATTATTTGTAGCTCATATAGAGGAGGCACCTAAGGAAAAAATTACAATCATTGAAGACTATGTAGTCCTAAAAGAGTTTGGGGATGTATTAAGAGGAATACTGGGGTTTCCACCCAAGTATTAAGAGGAATACTGGGGATGTATTCTCTATGAATTTGATGCCCGGAGCATCCAGAATATCCAAGACTCCTTATAGCATGAGTACACTAGAACTAAAGGAATTGCAAATGAGACTTGAAAAGATTCTTAAGAAGGGGTATATATTCCCAAGTGTGTCACCTTTGGGTTCCCCAATGTTATTTGTGAAGAACAAGGATGGGATGTTGAGGCTTCACATTGACTTCATCAAGCTAAATAAGGTGACTGTGAAGAAAAAGTATCCTTTGCAAAGGATAGATGAGCTCTTTGATCATCTGAAATATGAAAAAATATTCATAAGATTAACCTCAGATCCAACTATCATCAAGTGAGAAATAAACAAAAGGATATCATCAACACAACATTTAGAACGAGGTATGGCCATTATGATTTCACAATGGTGCCATTTGGGTTGTCAAATGCACAAGTTGTCTTCATGTGTTTTATGAATGGTATTTTTAAATATTACATAGATAAGTTTGTCATTCTATTTTTGGATGGCATACTTATTTACTGTAATTATGAATAAGATCATGAGAAACACTTAAGGATGGTGCTACAAGTGTTTAGGGAGAATAAATTGTATGCAAATTTGAGTGAATGCTCATTTTATTGGAGGAAAACCATTATTTGTGCCATATAGTTTCAAAGGAAGGGATAAAAGTTGTTCCGAAAAATATAAGAGCAATTGAAGGATGTCAAAAACCAATAAATTTCTGTGAGGTGAGATCATTCTTGGGAATTGCAGGTTACTATAGAAGGTTTATGGAAGGTTTCTCAAAGATTTCACACCCAATCACTTCTTTGCAAAAGAAGGGTGTCCGATTTGAATGGACCCCTCACTGTGAAAGAAGATTTCAACACTTGAGGTATTTATTGACAAGTGCACCAATATTAAGGATTATTGATCCAAATGAATACTTCACTATATGCATGAATTCTTGTAAAAAGGGGCTTGGTGGAGTACTTAGTCATAATGGGCATCTGGTATGTTATGAATCAAGGAAACTAAAATAAAATGAGAGACACTATGTCACTCATGATTTGGAATTGAAAGCCATAGTTCATGCCTTGAATATGTGGAGGAATTATCGAGAGGGAAAGAGATTCTAACTGAGGATAGACAATAGTGGTCCGAAATATTTATTTGAACAACCAAATTTAAATGCTAGGAAAATATAATGGTTGGAATTCCTCAACGAATATGACTTTTATATAAATCATATCAAAGGTAAAGAGAACAAGGTGGATGATGCACTCAGTCGGAGGGTGCATGAGATGCATGCTACAACAATTATCATGTATGCATATGATTTGAAATACTAAATTTTAGAGGTTGCAAAATCAAATCAGTAGTACATGGAAATAAAAGAAAATTCACAACGAGGTATTTTGCAATAGAAATTGAATATTATAAACCGAGAGAAGATGGAATCCTCATGTACAGAGGAAGATTTTATGTACCAAATTTTCAAGAGATGAAAAATTTGTAACCACATAGACTTATCAGTTTGGATTCCCTATCAGTTTGTAGCCACACAGACTTCCCTTGGATGTTTGATTTTAGAGTTGGTATGGTTGACATCTTAATTCCCTTGTTAGTATTGAATCACCTTAATTTTAGGATAAAAATGAGGAGACATGCTCAAGTTTATATGTTATGGTTGGGATGACTCTCTTTTCCGCTACCCAATATTGAGTGAAAAACTGAGGTATATTGGCCGAATATGATCCTTGATAGTAGGGATGATTATTTGAGGCTTCACAGCTTAAGCATGCAGGTGTGGAGGATGAAGTTTAGTGAGGAGGATCAAATATTTATGATCAGAGTGGTGCAACAAAATCATGATGAGTCTCTTTGGGTGATAGCATTCGACCCAGAGATTTTAGGGGTTGACAGTTGTGAAGTAGGTACAGATGGGAGAGCGAGTTATTTCCTTCAGGAGCCTATTCATATGGTGAAGTGGATTAGTTCCTTCGGTGGGACATTCTATGAAGAGTACACTGAGTTTTCACAGTATCTGGTTTCTCTATTGATAGGTGGCCTTCAAGGGGCCCTTGTTGTTAGTACAATACAGTAAAGTACCATGGGAGATAGGAGATACACATCTTTCAGATGTATTTGGGATCCAAACATCATCATTACTTTTAGTTTGGCTCAACTTTATGTCCCTATGGGTGTGATAGAATTGCTTGAGGACAACAAATATTTGGGAAGGGATCAAGATTTGTCATGTACCCATTTTTGGATTCCCTCGTTGGGCAGTGGAAATGAATTACATGGATCGACGGTGAATTAAAAGGGTTATTTAATGTCACTTAGTTAGGAGTTCTTATGCATTTAAAATTACATTAAGGAAATAAAGTTACTTTAGGTTCGTAAGTCACTTAACCATTATTAAAAGTGACTTTTAATCTTAAAGTTAAAATGAAAGGGGAATAAGGGTCATATTTGATTTAGTCAAATAATTTACATTTGATTTGGTCAAAAAAGGGGAAGTTCTAGAAGGCACGGAGAAAGGATAAAAGGAGCGGTAGATCCTTACTTTGGATTATGTTTTGGATTGATCTCTTTGGAGTGTTCTTGGAGCCGAGGTTTTGGTTAGGGTTTTGACAAAACCCTTCCATTGTAGTTTAGTTTCAATGGTGAAAAATCCACCCGAGCTAGACAAGGAGGATGGTCCATCTTAGTTCTTCATTGGAGCTTCATCTTGTGTTTTGATTTCAGTTTTGGGTTGTAGTGATTTTCTTGGAGAGGTTGTGGCACTTGGAGGGTCTGATCTCATCTATTGAGGAGGTCATGGAATAATTCAATGTTTCTGGCTTGTATTCTTTTTTTTCCATTGAGGTATTGTAGCTACCAAAACATCCATTAGATTATCCTATTCATATCTTCATCCATAATAACATACCACATATTGTCTCTTCTATTTCTGGTGTATTTGTATTACATGCAATATGTTTGTCAAAATCTATATTAGTAGAATACATGCAAACTATTTGTGAAAAATTGTCAACCATATTAGAGGATCAAGAACACTTATTGCATAGAAGGACATAATATCCCATCCCATTATTTTGGGGATATTACAGTGATACCACAATAATGTCCCCAACAAGAATCTGCTAGTGAATTGATGTTTTGTGTTCTTTTATGTGTGGTTGGTTGTGTATTTAGTCAAACATATTCATGAAAAATGTGAAATCTTGTAATGAAACCTCTACCATATGGTTATTTCCCCAAACATATTGCAGACATTCAAGTACTCAAGAATATGGAAATGACCTCACATAATTATTATTATGGATGGAATCTGATATAAAGAAATAACATAGTTCTAATGGTTTTTTTAATAGGTAAATAAAAATAACCAACACTATATAATGTAACAAAAACCTGATGTGGATAGAAAATTCTTATCCAATAGATGCTTCTAAACTGAGCCAAAGCCTCCTTAACTTCATACGATCCACTCCCATGCTCATTGTCTACAAATGACCTTCCAAACCCTCACAAATCTGATCAAGGAATCCATTGAATCCACCAAACCCTCTTACAAAGGTCCTTGCGGGACGAGGCTTGTTGTCTAGTAATGGATAATTTTAAGGATAGAAATTTAAATTAAAATGTAGAAACATGGGCTAATTATTCTAGTCCTTAATATGCAAAATGTAAAATGTTTGGCGATAGTTTTGTAAAAATATTCAAATTTCTAAGGATTTTATATATGTTCTATGAAATTTTGGCGATTTGTAAGGTAAAATAATTTTATTCTATGGAATTTGGGAAAATCATTTGTATAAAAAATGGAATTTGGCTAATTGTTTTTTGGGAAAACCATGGAAAATTAGCGCATTTGAGACAAGAGTGGTTTGACCAATGAGGATTCCTCGAACCCTCCTGATAGAAAACTACAATGTACATGGGTCCTTACGTGACATTGTTGGGTGATTGGCAAGACCTCTCAGGACACTCGTCTTCAACCAACAAGGATGTCACTAAAAGGATTTTTGAAACTCTCATGTACCTGCAAAACTGGGATCGACCTCCTCCGGATACTTACGCTATCTCCTACACGATTCGATCTAATTCCAACCAAGGAACTCAACTAAAGCTCCAATGGAAACCATAGATGTATTCTCTTCTTGTCTATCCTCTGACGAAAATCCTTGAGGGATCCCCTATTTTCTAGGCTCCAACAGAAATCCTAGATGGAATTCCCTCTCATCTAGCTAGGGTGAATATTGTTTCACCGAAACAGGATCAATAGTCAAAGGGTTTTGATAAACCCTAATGAAAGAATGGCTCCAAGAGCACTTCCAAAAAGAGAGATCAAATCATAATACCAAAGTGAAGTTCTACCCCTCCTTTTACCCTTTCTCCATTCCTTCTAGAACTTTCCCTTTTTTAACCAAATCAAATGTAACCCTTATCCCATTTTTCAGTAAATTGAATATGATCATTTCCTCCCTTTTCTTTCACTTTAGAATTGAAAGTTACTTTTAATAATAAATAAGTAATGTATTAATCTAATGTCACTTTTAATACATAACATCTTCTTACTAAGTGACATTAAATAATGTTTTGTTTTTTTTTACTCCCTTAACCATGCCAAAACGTAATTTCAAATTAGGAAATAACATTTTTTTTCTCCTACATGGCATTGAAATGGTTATATAAGGGGATTTGATCATTTAGTTTGGATAACAAAATACCAACAATGCCCTAAGACCATGTCCCTAGATCTATTTCCAAAAGAATATCCCCAAAAAAAAGGAATATAAGGTGTTTTTGAGATGAAAATACGATATTGCAAAAGTCTCAGGCACAATCATTCATCTGAATTTGGTTTGGTTTGTTTTGACTAGACTGTTAGAGATTAATGTTGAAATGCTATACTTAGGCAATTGTTAGAAGAGATTTCTATTGTACACTAGAATAGTGTTTGGGTGGTTTTCAGATCCACATATTCAAGAGACTATTAGGGGCTATCCTAGCCTATATAATTGTAAGAAATTTATCAAATTAACATATATATTGTGTGAGCATAGGCTCACTTGTGATGTGCCCTTGTGGACTCACTGTTATTGAGATTGATCTTTCTCATTTTTTAATTTGGTATTAGAGCGGGTTGTCTGGGTGTGACTCTATCATGGGAGTTCCCAGGATCTTGAGAAAGCCTTGACGGTTAATCTATTGTAGGTGTGGATTAGGCGAAGGAGTAGAGAGTAGAAAAAATCATTTTTCAGTGTTTTTTGGGCACGCAATCTAAGTGTTTCCCTTATGTGTGATTGAAGAAGAATCCGAGTTGAGTATGTTCAAGGATACTGTAGAGTGTAGCTGAGAGGAGACTCGCTACCATAATCTGGCTGGAAGAGTCTTGCACATGGTGCAGGAACCCAAGTCAAGTCGAAGAGGAGACTGGAACGGTGCATAATTCTAGATTTGCACCAGAAGAAAAGATTGGTTTATAGTTAGTTGTTGAAAGAGAAGGAGATCCTACGCACAAAGAAGGTTCAAATCAAGACTAAACTATGTGAGTTTGCCTTGCCTGCATGTAGGTAGCAGGTAGAAGAAGATGCTTATTGCTCTGATACCAAATAAACAAATGAGATAGACATGATTACATATCTCTATTAGATTATTGAATACATTATACAATACATTGGCTCATTATATAGAGTTTTATCAAATCTAACTTATTCTAATAATAGCAATATCGGTTGAGCAAATATCTCAACCACACACCAAACTAGGAGACTTGGTTGAAGAGAATTTTTTTCACAACCAATTATCTAACAACCTCCTTGACCTATTCTCTTAGGTCATCTAACTGTAACTACCTGCTCAACATGTCATTAACCCAATCATACAACAAGTATGAATTACATATTCTAAGAATACAAAAAATCAATTTCTGAAGCATATCCTTGATAATGTCTACAACTTCGGAAAGCTTTGGGTTTGAAAATAAATCACACGACTTATAATTTTGTGATTTCCAAGTATTTTCTTGTACAGGATCACACGAGTTGGATGAGGTAAGAAGTTTGGAAGAGTGATTCTCTGTGCCTCTTCCATTAACCTTATTTCTTCAGTTTTTTAATTTGGACTCGTGATATTCTCCATGCCCATGGACATCGCTGATAATTGAAACTATAAGAAATGAATGACTCCAATAACCTTATTTCCTCAGTTTTTTAATTTTGTGTCATGATATTCTCCCTGCCCGTGGACATCGCTGATAATTGAAACCGTAAGCAATGAATGACTCCAGTAGAAGGTGAAGTTGTAATGGGTTATCAAAGAAGATTGAAATAGTTCTGGAAAGAACTGAGAGACAGGTCGGGAGGAAGAATCAAAGGGCAGTGGCAGTACATTTTCCTGATCAATATGATGTGTTTCCAGCAGAAGAACCCATGTTTGATGAACAAAATGCAGAGCTAGATCAAATCAATGAAGATGATAAATAAATTGGTGAAATATTGAAAAGATTAATGCTGGTTCTTCCATCCTTATCAGGTAAACAATTTAATCTTTGGACATTTAAAATGGAAGAATTACTTGGTTGAGTAGATTTATGGAAATTTGTTCAAGATAGTTTGATCAATTCCCATGATAAGAGAAAAGATAAGGTAGCCTTATATCTTATCAGTTCAGCACTGGATACAAGTATTTTGTCTCCTATTTTATATGAATTTGGTCATATATACAATGCAAAAATGTTATGGGATATTCTCAAAATAAAATATAATGAAAAGAGTTCATCTGCTTATGAGGAAACTTCTAAAGTTGATGGTGAACCTGTAGAAGATTTTGAACCCCAGTGTGGTGTCACATTTGGATAAAGATGAATATAATGAAAAAACTGCCATTGAGGTAATGTATGATGAGGAGAACATATCAAATGAATATTGATTGAAGATCAAGCAGGAATTACAATATATTGATAATTTTCTAAATGTAAGAGGACACCTGCTTGAAATGATGAATGATGAGGAATCTGCAACAATAGTGAATATTGTAGAGGAAATTGAAAATCATGTGTTAGATGATGTTGTAGACAACGTCAATACTGAAACTGCAACAACAGAGCTGAGAGCATCGACAGAAGTAGACAACAATGAAGAAGAGCACCAGATGCAGTGCCAAAAGTTTTTGAAGAAGATTTGAAGTTCCTTGAAGAATGGCTTGAAAAGCCACAACTTAATGAAGACTGCATGGTCATTGAAGAAGAAAAATACTGCATTACAGATACAAAAATTGAGTCAATTTATGATGAAAAATCAATGGATATTGGAGAAGAAGATGTTGAAATTGAAGAAATTTTTACAAAGTGGAGCCTTGAAGAAATCAAATTCTATTATGAACTCATGTTGCAACAAATTGATGATCAAAATCTCAATAGTAAACAGAAAATAACAGAGAATGGCATGTGGCAACAGTTCACATACAAACAATTTTTCGAAGAAAAAGTTGAAGAGAACAAACATGTATAATTTGAAATAATTTTCAGATTGATGATAAACACCAACAATAATATAAAGGATAAGAAGCTGAAACATGGAATTTTCAACAAACATGGAAGACTTAAATTGAAAATGCATAAAGGCTTTACAATATGGAAAAGGAGGAAGAGAAAAACTCATTCATACATAGAGTTGAAACAAATTTTAATGTTTTGTTTGAATTGTCCTTTGTAATATTTGTAAGCCTGGCTGAGACTAAGACTAGGAGGCATGTTATGCATTTTGTATTAAATCCATTTCTCCATTAAGGGGGAGTGTTAGAGATTAATGTTGAAATGCTATACTTAGGCAATTGTTAGAAGAGATTTCTATTGTAGACTAGTGTTTGGGTGGTTTTCAGATCCACATATTCAAGAGACTATCCTAACCTATATAATTGTATGAAATTTATCAAATTAACATATAGATTGTGTGAGCTTAGACTCACTTGTAATGTGCCCTTGTGACCTCACTGTGATTGAGATTGATCTTTCTCAGTTTTTAATTTAGACTACATAGAAACTCATTATATTCAATAGTTAATCCCTCTAAATAGTTTTTATAAGCTTAGTCTACGTACTCCAAGGCCTATTTGGAGAGATAGGATGTGGAATTACAGTAAGACTATTTGGATTATATGAAGAAATTATGTCACAGTATTCCTTAAGGACAAATTAAACAAGTGAACGAGTCTCCCAATGCAGTAGAAAATGGACGAGTGACTCTGCAAAGTGTGGCCGTTTAGTCTATCACGTCATTCTTTCGAAGGAGTGGTTGTCGAGGAAAAGGTTTAGATATGATAATCATCACAATGTAGCCATATTCATACCATTAGACATTTATTTTAGAGTTGTAGGTTTACTTGTTCTATCTCGGACATCATTTGGAGTACATCGAGATGCATCATCTTCGCATTGGTAAGACGTCTTACGTGGTGATGATGATTACACTTTAGAGAGTTTTGGTACAATTCTTTTCATTATACAAGTTTGATTTGCCAACTATTTTCAGTGTTTATATTCTTCTATGTTGCTGTAATTGAAAACGGGCTAATCTATGAGTTAAATGTACATTTTTTTTTTTCGAAAAAAACTCTTATCTGAAGAGATGTAAGCATATGGTTCTATGGAGGTGATATGAAGACCTTCCTTTTGACTTGTAGAAAAAATAAAATCGTAAATATAGTAAACTCACAGTTTTGTTAATATACATTTAACTTTAAAAAAAAAAGAAATCACAGTTTTAAATATCAGATCAATGATTTATGGATTAAATCAATCGTTACGACATCAGAAGCTTTCATGCAGCGACCGATCTTTCTTTGGTGCTAGTCTAATAGAAAGGTCTTCATTTAATATCGCACTGCATATTCCAACGTTGTATACCTTTTTGTATACATTATCGACTCATTCCGTCAATAAGAAATCCAAATGTCTCGGGCTTATTTTGATGACTAAAAATTAAAATCGCCTTGCAGCCTGAGAGTTGGACAAACTCTACGGTACTTTTTAATCAAATAACTTATCATCATCAACGTGAAGAACACCAGGAATTATTCAAGGAAAGAAAGATGATATTCTATGGTGGGATTGGAATGGAAAGGAGTGCAATATGGTGTCTGCCCTTTTACACTGGTAGGTTGCTCGTAGTTGCAGATATTGGGACCTGCATTCGCTTTCCTATCAGATTTGACTGAATGCACAAACAGCTGCTGGTTCTAAATCCGTACGAGACACGGCTGTTGAAAAGTAAAAGCTTCATGGACGAAAGACTCACGAGTCACGGATAGTTTTATCATAACCGCAACTTTCCGTTTCCAATACCCTTGAGTCTTGACCATAAAAAAACAAACACTTACTCTAAGAAAGAAAATAATAGTGTGGTTTTGATTTGGTATTCAATGTCTTTAGAACAACTTATGAGAAGTTTCAATAGGTCAGATCGCAAACTTTCTACAGGGTTGGCCAGGAAAGAAACCCAAGAGATAAATGGCATGTTATATCTGGCACCCGCGAAATCAGCGATTCTTCATCTCGAAAGTGGGATAGCTTGACATAAATGGCGTTTTTTATTCGGCACGCGCGAAATCCATGAGTCCACGCCTCTGTTCTCTCTACCTTTCTGCATCTATTGTATATTTTGATTAAATTATAGTTTCATACATATAAAGACTACAACCCAGATTTCTTATGGAAGTTAACTTATTCAACATTAAATAAAACAATAAATTCGATTGACTCTTAACTACTTAACTAAACTCGAGAAAGATAAAGATTGGTTTCATTAATTAACTCTCATACTTGTTGATTGAAAAATATTAAGTTTCCATAAACGCAAGTGTAAACTAAATACACTGTAGTTGCAAAGTGATGACTCACTAGCTGATCGAGAAACTGAAAAATTGACGGAGTAGTAAAACTCACGTACTTGTAATTACAAAAAATTTACATCAAAAATTGAACTGACTCTCATACTACTACGCAGATGTTGAAATGCAACTCTTGCTAAAGCCTTCGTAAAAATGTTTGTGACGTGTTCTTTTGACCTACGAAACTCTAAACAAATTTCTTTGTTATTTATTAATTTTCTGATAAAATGATACCTTGTATCAATGTGCTTAGCTTTCTTGTGAAACACATCATTTTTTGATAATATGATGGTTTAATTGTTGTCAGAAAATACTATTGTTGGTTCCTATTGTTCTTGCATCAAATCTTTTAACATTCTTCTCATCCAAACTGCTTGACACGTTGCACTTGTAGCTGGAACGTACTCTTATTCTGCTGAAGAAAGAGTCTCTATGGGTTGCTTCCTTGATGACCATGACATTATACTTGTTTCAAAATGAAATGTGTACCTAGAGGTACTTTTGCTGCCATCTATGTTGCCTCCGTAGTCACTGTCACTGTATCCAATAAATCCGGAATCTTTTGATGTAGAATATCTAATGCCAAAATATTTTGTTCCATTTACATATCTCTGAATTATTTTTACTTCCTTCCAATGTGATTCTTTTGGAGTTTCCATGAACCTTGAAATTAGGCTCACTCCATACATTAAATCAGGGCTTGTTGTTGTTAGATGCATAACACTGTCTATCAGTTTTTTAAACAGTGTGGGATCCACTTGTAGATTTTAGCCTTGTACAATATTTCCTCCAAATAGGCTTTCAATTAAAGAACAAAAAATATACAATGGAGAATACACATATTACAGAGATATTTTTCCCCTGGCAACCCAAACCGGGAAAACCAACATATTCTATATTCATTCATAGTGATACATTGTTTACAATACAATATACATATAGGAGCCAACACCATCCAAAACCCTAATCCAATGACTTGGATTAGTCAACAATTCTAATTCCTTAACCTCAAATAGAAAATTGTTGGAAAAAAAAATCATGTGCTGAAAAACCGCCCAACAATGGACACAGAAATCAAGGAAACATGAAAAACAAGGCAAAAATGTGACACATTTCCCGAAGAAAAAAAAATCTTGGGGGCATTGCCCCCGAACCCCCCTGCGCAACGTAGACACTACTACTCCTACAAATAATATAACACATACCCAACATTATCCCACTTCTTTTTTTCTTTGCATACAGGGGGTTACAGGGCTACATAGTCAACAATGCCCATGGATCCTCTAGTCCAAAAAAACTTCTTAGTGATCACAAATTTTGTTAATGTATCTGCAACATTCTTCAAAGTGTCCACTTTCATCAACAACACTTTATTTTCTTCAACCATGTCTCTCAAAAAGTGATATTGAATATCAATATGCTTTGTCTTTGAATGATAATTTGGGTTAATCGCCAGAAAAATTGTACTCTGACTAACAAATCGATCCCTAAAACTTGTTGTACCAACCCAATACCTGAACACAATATTTGTAACCATATTGCTTCCTTACTTGCATGAGTGGCTGAGATGTATACAACTTTTGTAGTTGAAAGTGCCAGTACAACCTATGTTTTGCTCATCCAACTTATTTCTCCTCCAAACAGGTTAAACACATACCCACTTGTAGATCCCCTACGATCCAAATCTCCAACCTAGTCTGCATCCACAAAGCCATGTATATCCAACACTTTGTCCAATCTCGGTCTTCCTTGGTAGCACAATCCATAGCTAGAAATGCCATGCAAATACATGAAAACCCTTTTTACTATTGTCCAATGCTCCTTCCCTGGTTTTGACATATCCCTGCTCAAAACTCCCATTGCATGTGCAATGTCCAATCTAGTACATACCATTGCATACATCAAACTTCCAACTACACTCACATATGGAACACGAGACATGTCCTCCTCCTCTTCATGTTTCTTGGGACACTGATCCACATATAACTTTACACCAACAAGAATAGGAACCTTGATCGGTTTACATTCCTGCATATTAAGCCTCGTCAATATTGTCTCCGCGTATTTTTTCTAATTTAACTAGAGTTTTCTCTTTTTCTGATCTCTTTTAATTTCCATGGCCAAAATGAAATTGGAAGCACCGAGATCCTTCATGTCAAATTTAGAGGACAACTGAGTTTTCATATCCTAGATAATCTCCTTGTTGTTTCGTATTAGCAACATGTCATCCACATAAAACACCAAATAAATAAAATGATCACTAATTAATTTAAAATACACACAGTTATCCTCTTTGGTTCTTGTGAAACCAAGTCCCAACATATAAGTATCAAATTTTTGATACCACATATTTGGTGATTGTTTTAAACCATACAGGGATTTTTTCAGCTTGCATACTAGCTCCTTCTTTCCCTTCACAACAAATCCTTTAGGTTGCTTCGTATAGATTACTTCTTCAAGATCCCCATGTAGGAATGTTGTCTTCACATCCATTTGTTCAACCTCAAAATCAAATGGATTAGCAACAGATAACATAAATCTTATAGAGGTTAACTTGACAACAAGAGAAAAAATATCACCAAAATCAATTCCCTCGACCTGGGAATAACCCTTTGCCACTAACCGAGCTTTTTATTTCTCCACTTTTCCTTCTGCACTCTGCTTCTTTTTAAATACCCATTTGTTGTCAATGAGATTTCTTCCAGTCGACAAATCTACTAGATCCCAAGCCTCATTCTTATCCAAGACTTCCATTTATTTGTCCATGGTCTTTTTCCATAGATTTACATCCTCTGAATCTACTGCCTCCCTGAAAATTCTAGGATCATCATCAGTAATAGAAAAAGAAAAATTTGAACGGAAATCAGATGGTGTACAACTTTCCGGGAGCCTTATTTGTCAAATTGAACTCCTCAATACTGGAGTATGAGGAACTTCTTCTTCTAATTCATGTTCTTCTGTAGAGTTTGATTCATCATCCTTTAAATCAAACTCTATTTTCTTTGGTTATTCCTTACTTGGTAGGACTCCATGTTTAAAAACATCCTTCATTTATCTAAATACCACATCTCAGCTCTACACTACCTTCTTAGTTTCTGGGTTCCAAATATTATAACCTTTGAGACCATCTTTATATCCAATAAATATAAATTTTTCAGCCTTCTTATCTAGCTTACTCTAATTTCCCTTTGGAACATAAACATAGGCCTCACAACAAATTACCTTGAGATGTGTGATACAAGGTTTCTTACCAGTCCATACCAGTTGTGGATTCTTGTCATCCAACATTGATGAGGGTGATATGTTGACCAGGTAACATGCAGTACCCACTGCCTCTGCCCAAAATTCCTACCCTAACCCGACACCACTGAGCATGCACCTTTCTTTTTCCATCAGCATCTTGTTCACCTTTTCTGCAACTCCATTCTGCTGAGGTGTATATGGAGTAGTCTTCTAACTTGCTATATCGCACTTCTTACAGAATTCTTTAAATTCATTCTTGTAGAACTCTCTGTCATTATCTTTCCTCAACACCTTAACTATTTTCTCTATTTGATTCTCAACAAGAGCCTTAAACTCTTTAAACTTGTCAATGACTTCAGATTTCTTCCTGAGAAAATATATCCAAGTATTCCTCGAGAAGTCATCTATAAATGAGACATAGTAAATATATTTTTCCAATGATGGGACCAACACAGGTCCAAAAACAATACTATGAACTAGCTGTAAAATTCCTTCTGCCCTCATTGCACCACAAGGGAATCTTACCCAATATTTCTTCTCATATACACAATTTTCATAGAAATCAAAATCCAGAGAGAAATTAGACATACCTTCAAGCATACCTTTACCGTGTAGTAGTCGAAGACCCTTCTCTCCGATATTCCCTAGTCTTTGATGCCAGAGCGTAACCTTTTCTCCAGAGACTATAGGCGTTATTTCTTCTTCAACTCCAATATCTAGAACAATGGAACTATTACACCCATAAATAATAGTTTTTCTTTGCATATTATACAGAGCTCCAAACTGAAATCCCTGCAAAAACATCGTTTCTCCTCGAACCATCCTACAAGAGTCCTTTTGAAATATTTCTTTTACCCCTGCATCGTCCATTTTTCTTACAAAAATCAAATTTCTGGCCAATCTTGGGATGTTCAAAACACTAGGTAGTGTTCTAATCCTTCCATCTATGAGTCTCAACTTCAATTTTCCTCGAACTATGATTCGGGTTGACGAATCATCACCTAGGAAAAAATTTCCTCCATCATACCTTGCATATTCACAGAACCACTCCGTATGGGGAGTCATATGAAAGAATGCACCTAAGTCAACCAACCATGCCTCATGATTTACATGTGTTCTTGAAGAAGCCAAGTACACATCCCCTCCTTCTTCCTTGGAGGTCTTTTCTTCTGTAGAAGGAGATTCTTCAGTTCCCTTGTTAGGGAGATAACCTACCTAACTCCTCAAGTGGGTAGAATAATATATTTACATGTAATAAAGGTCAATATTAATAAGGCCTAACAATAAGGAGGAATAAGTCTATTGTAAGAAGACCTCATTGAAGCTTCCACTTCTAGAATGATCTTCCTCTAGATTGTTCTTTTGGAAAGATAGATTTAGTATAAATAAGAGTAGAGGGAATGAGAAGGTTTGTCTTGGAAAATTATTGTAATAGAGCTCTTCTCTGCTAGAGGTTTGCCCCTCGAAGAGGCAAGTGAACAATGTTTCCTATCAATAATGGTATAATTCTGGTGTTGTGGTTCGATATAATTTGTTGTTCTATTGTTATCTCTACAATATTTCAGTATTTTGTTGTTATCTCAATGTTATTGTCGACATTATTTCTTTATTCTGCTAATATAATAGATCTGGTACTTTACAAGTGGTATCAGAGCACTTTCCTCAGCAGAAATTTGTGGGTTAATTTTTTTTCAGGGTAGAGACGTATTCCAGCGTCTTAAAGCTACATAGATTTTTCATTATGCGCATAAACCCATAGTCAGGGAGTCTTACATGTAGGAAATACGATTGGTACTTAAGCCCACATCTATTGGCCACCCTTGTAACCCTTGTTGGTACCCCTTCGAGTGGTAGCCCATCAGACAACACTTGTATACAGATCGACCTAGATCTTCTGAAGCCTTCCATAGCTAAATCGATCGACCTCCTGACTATTATAGTTCCATCGAGAACAACACTCGGGAAGATACTCTCTAGTACTTGGGTAGTCGAGTAGTACAACTAAGGGCACAGTCTATCCTTCTTAGTTGGTGCCATGAGATATTGGTCCAAGTACTACCATTGGACCTCGCACATATATCAAAGAGCTATAGTATAGGGAAAACCCTTGACTGTAGAACCCTTAAATACCCTAACCCTTGGGACGGAAAAAACGATAGAACATACAAGATCTATTTTCACGCAATTGTGCCTCCTCCATTTATGTTTTGAAATTACTACACATTTCTCTCTGTTAATAATTTGGGCATTTCATCACTACAATATTCTTCATATCAGAGTATAACTCCGTAGCAGTAAAAACAAAATAGTATAGTGGCCCCGTCGACACACTTATTTTGGACCTATTCCGTTGGAATTCCCTTTTCTCCCTGATCACAGTCATACCTTTCATTTTTAAGATTTTTATTTTCTAGTGGACTCAATCCCTTCTCAGCTTCCCCATTTTCCACCTATTCCATTATATTTCCCTTCTTTCCTTGATTGTCGTGGTACCTATCACTTATAATTCCTTTTCGTGGTCCCACCCACCCATTTTTCCTTACCTGCACTTCCCCTCTTCAAATGGCCACCACTCGCAACCAAGCTCTGCAAGCTTCTATCAATCAAGTGACCTTTGAAATTGCCTCTACCAATTCCCACCTTGCACAACTAGAAACTCACGCCTAGCAAAAATTTGACACCATGGGAACCAAATTCATGAACCAATTTAACATCCTCTAGTCTGTTGTCAACTAGTTGTTGAATCGCTCTTCATGTCCCTCCTCCTCAGATCGACCTGATGTTGTTGAATCCTCTCATTCTCTACATTTTCAATCCAACTCCTTTCAGCATGACCCTCGTCTTCTCTATGTCGAGGTCGATAAATTTTATGGCTCTGATCCTATGGGTTGGGTCACTCAAATGGAACATTATTTTTCTCTGCATGTTATTACTAATGAATTGGTCAAACTTTGTTATGTTCTCCTCTATCTAGATTTTGAACGATGCCAATGGTGGAAATGGCGTAAAAATTCAGGTCAAGGGTATATTTCCTGGACCCAATTTTTTTTTGATCTCTATGATCGCTTTAAAAATGATACCCACTATCTCGGTCGTTTGACCAAGTTAAAACAATTAGGCACAGTGGAAGACTTTATATCTGATTTTGATGATTTGTCCTTTCGAGCTGAGGGCATGATATATGCTTTCTTCCATGAATGTATTATCAGTGGGATAAAGTATGAAATCCGATCCCAGGTTCTCATTATTGTCCCTCAGACTTGGTTGGAAGCTACTAAACGTGCTAAAGAATCCCAATAAGTTATTTTTTCCTAGAACAAAAACCCTCTTTTGTTCCTCTGCCTCATCCCACTAATCCTAACCCCCTGTCACTCCCCTCAAGGTCCAGAAATTAACTAAGGTTGAAATGGTTGAATGCCAATTGAAGGGTCTTTTCTATAATTATGATTAAAAATATTTTCAAGGGCACAAGTGCAAGGAACAAAAACTTTTTACGGCCATTTTTGAAGATGTTCCTGAAGAAGATGTGACAATTACAATTATTGAAGAGCCATCCCTTCCGGATACTACCCCGGAGCCAACTGACCCACCTCAAGTTGAACCACTAATTTCCCTGCATGCTCTCACTAGTTTCTCTGCTCCCAAAACTCTGAAGCTCATTGGCTATATTAATAATAGGAAGATTATCATCATGGTTGACAGTGGTAGCACCCACAATTTTATCTATCGTCACATTTCCCAGGAAACCAATTTCTATATTTGTGCTATCAATAAATTTGAAATCATGATAGCCAATGGTGGGTCCATGAAATGTGGTGGTTGTTGTGAAAATGTACGTCTTCAAATTGGACATTACCACCTGAAATATCATATGTTTTACATCGAAATGGGTGGGTGTGACATTGTTCTAGGTGTTGAATGGTTATGCACTTTGGGTCCCATTCTTATGTATTTTAAGGAATTAACCATGCAATTCCAACAAGAGGGACAAAGGTATCAATTCCAAGGTATCACAACTGGTTCTCCTGAGATCATCAGTTCCCATCGCATGGAAAAAATCTTCAAGAAAGACCACTTCGGTATTATTGCTCAACTCCATTCTATTCATGCAGTTGAGACACCCTCTCTGTATCCTGACCTCCAAGATATTCTCTCCAAACACCAAGCTATTTTTTCCACTCCTCAGGGACTTCCTCCTTCTCATGGTGTTCATGATGATTCCATACCCCTTTTTCCTGATAGTATTCCTCCCAATGTTCTCCCTTATCATCATTTCATTTCCCAAAAGAATGAAATTAAAAAAATCGTGTAGGAATTGCTCCAAGCGGATGTTATCCATCCCAATACCAACCCTTATTCTTCTCCTATGTTCATGGCACTTAAGAAAGAAGGTACTTGGTACATGTGTCTTGACTTTCATTCCCTCAATAAACTAAACGTCAAGGACAAGTTTCACATTCCTGTCATTGATGATCTCTTGGATGAGTTGAGTGGTGGTCAGTATTTCACCAAACTTGATTTGCGCTCATGCTATCACCAGATCTGTATGCAACATGCTGACATCCCCAAGACAACTTTTCAAACTCATGAGGGTCACTATGAGTTTTTGCTCATTCCATTTTTCCTATGTAATGCCCCCTCCACCTTCCAAAGCCTCATGAATCATGTCTTCCATCCTTTTCTCCGTCATTTTGTCTTAGTTTTATTTGATGGTATTCTCATCTACAATAAAACTTAGCAATCCCATCTTGCCTATGTGGATCAAGTTCTTCATCTACTCTCTCAGCATCAACTTTTCCTCAAACACTCTAAATGTGACTTTGGAGCCTCGGAAGTTGAGTACTTGGGTCATATTATTGGCAATGATGGTGTTCAAGTTGATCCTAAGAATATTGAAGCCATGCAGGTTGGCCTCATCCCAAGAATATCAAAAGCTTGCATGGTTTTCTGGGTTTAACATGATATTATCGTAAGTTTGTTTAGAATTATGGCAAGATTGTGGTGCGTCTCACTGCTCTACTTAAAAATAATTCTTTCACTTGGACTCTCATCGCTGATTAGGCCTTTCAAACATTGAAGGAGGCTATGTGCACTCCTATGGTCTTGGGTCTTCCTGATTTCACAAAGACCTTTTTCTTGGAATGTGATGCCTCCGAGAGATGAATTGGATTAGTCCTTATGCAATATGGAAGACCTTTTTCCTTTACCAGCAAAAAAATTTCAAACCGCCATTTGGGACAATCAATATATGAAAAGTAAATTTTGGCCATTCTACATGCAATAGATCTCTGGCGAATTTATCTCTTGGGACAATGCTTCCAAATTAAGACACATCATCAAAGTCTTAAGTATTTTCTGGAGCAACGACCTTCCTCTCCAAAGAAACAAAAATGGGTAACTAATCTGTGTAGATATGATTATGAGGTCATTTACAAGAAAGGTAAAGAAAATGTGGTTATTGATGTTCTTTCTCAAAAATATGAAGATGAAGGGTCCCTTTTCTCCCTATCCTTGATTGTCCCAAATTGACTCCAAGTTATTCGCTAGGAATGGCTATAGGATCCTAAAATTTCACACTTGATCCAACCGTTGCAAGACAATTCTCCAGTTTCCCCAGCGTACTCTTGGCACAATGATGAGCTTCGATACAAAGTCCATTTGTATTTAAGTAAATAGTCACAACTTAAAACCATGATTCCTTCTAAGATTCATGCTATGCCCATAGTTGGGCACTCATGGTTTACCAAAACCTATGATAGGGTCAAACATTCTTTTTTATGGGATGGTATGAAAAAATACGTTTTCACTTTTGTGGTCGAATGTGATGTTTGTCAACATAAAAAGGGAGAAAAAATCAAATCCCCTGGCACACTTCAACCGCTTCTGATTCCACCCACTATTTGGAGGGATATCTCTATGGATTTCATTGTGGGGTTACCTAAATCATGAAATAAGTCATTCATCCTGGTGGTAGTTGATCGTATTTCCAAGTATGCTCATTTCTGTTCTTTGCAACATCCATTTACTACATCCATCGTTGCTCAAAATTTCATGGATCATGTCTTCAAGCTTCATGGCATGCCTCATTCTATTTTTTATGATCGAGACCCAACTTTCACCAACAATTTTTGGAAAAAACTTTTCAGGCTATAGGGCACCCAATTCCATATTAGAACAACCTATCATCCCCGGACTGATGGTCAAACTGAAGTTGTCAACAAGTGATTGCAGACTTATTTGAGTTGTTTTACCTCTAAAAGGAAAAATCAATGGGCTCAATGGTTACCATTAGTTGAATGGTGGTACAACACTTATTACCATACAACTACTCGCATGACTCCTTTTGAAGAAGTATATGGATAAAATACACCTTTCGTTCTCTCCTACATGTCATATGTATCAAAGGTTCAGGAGGTTGACCAAACACATACAGTTCGAGAGGCCATTCTATGTACCCTCAAACATAATTTGGTTATGGCTCAGAATCACATGAAGCAACAAGGTTATCAAGGTCGCTCATAACGTCAATTTTTTGAAGGCGGCCATGTATTTCTTCATCTACAACCTTATAAATAAACTTCACTCAAAGATGAACATTGTAAGAAATTGGTACCCAAATTTTATGGTCCTTATACAGTTCTCAATCGCATGGGACATGTGGCCTATCATTTATTTTTTCCTAGTTCTTCTAAGCTCCATCCTGTTTTTTATGTATCCTACTTAAATAATTTGATTGGAACTAAGTGTCAAACTTAAACAAGCCTTCCTTAATAGGCTGAAGAAGGATCCATCTGGTTGCATCCACAAGTTGTTTTGGACCATCATTAGAATTGTCTTCGTCCACGCACCATCAAGGAAGTGTTAGTTCAGTGGAAAGATACAACTCGAGTTGATGCCACCTAGGATCCATCTAGCATTCTGTAGCAATTTCCTCATCTCAAGCCTTGAGGATAAAGATGATTTTAAGGGGGAGGGCATGTTATGGACCTAACCTACCTAACCCCTCAAGTGAGTAGAATAATATATTTCCATGTAATAAAGGTCAATATTAATAAGGCCTAGCAATAAGGAGGAATAAGTAAATTGTAAGAAGACCTAATAGAAGCTTTCTCTTCTAGAATGATCTTCCTCTAGATTGTTCTTTTGTATAGATATATTTAGTATAAATAAGAGTAGAGGGAATCAAAAGTTTCGTCTTAGAAAATTATTGTAATACAACTCTACTATGTTGGAGGTTTCCCCCTCGAAGAGGAAAGTGAACATTGTTTCCTATCAATAAAGGTATAATTATGGTGTTGTGGTTCGATATAATTTTTTGTTCTGTTGGTATCTCTACAATATTTCAGTATTTTTTTACTATCTCAATGTTATTCTCAACATTTTTTATGTATTCTTCTAATATAATAGATCTGGTACCTTACATAATAGATCTATATTCTTCCAGTACCCTTATTTTCCACATCTCTAACATACCTTTACAAACTTTCCGAGAGATTTAGATCCACCCTTGGACTTAAATCTCCCACTTGAGAACTTAGATCTATTTATTTCCTGGGTGCTTCCTCATGCAAATAATGCATGTGGTATGTCCTTCCATGTTCTTTTGTCTCATCTCATCCGACAAAAAGGATGAGACCGCTTCATCAAACTTCAAGGAAGTTGAATTACTACCTATAGCCACAACCAAACTATCCCTCGAGTCTGGGAAAGAACAAAATAAAATGATACACTTATCTTCATATGAAATTTAATCTCAACAGATACTAACTGACTTACCATAGTATTGAAGGAAATCAAATGATTTGTCACTGAGTCTCCATATCTCATCCTTAGATTATATAGCTTCTTTCTCAGGAATAGTTTATTTACTAGGGACTTAGACTGATAAAAATTCCCCAACATATCTCATAAATCCTTGGTTGTGGCTTCATATGACACATTTAGTAATATTAAAGCTAAGAGATGCAGTTAGATTGTGCTCTTCTCCTTCTGATCCAACTTTTTCCAGTGATCTGCTGAAGTTCTTGTAGGTGCAGTACCTGGATCCACTGCGATCCATTGATCTTTGTCCACCAACAAATCTTCCATATTGAGCTTCCACAACTCAAATTTTTGACCATTAAACTTCTATATATCCATTTTTTAATTGTTCGCCATTTATTTTCACATGAAAAATCAATACCACGGATCTCCCATTGTAACAAGGCTTACCACAGTCCTAATCCAAACACTTGACCACAAAGGTGTCCCCTTGAAGCCAACAAAGCGATGATACCAAATGTAGATTTCAACCTTGTACAATATTTACTACAAACAAATTTTCAGTAAAAGAACAAGAAAAATACAATGGAAAATACACACATTACATAGAGATTTTCCTCTGGAAACCCAAACCGAGAATACCAGCATATTCTATATTCATTCATAGTGATACATTTTTTACAATACAATATACATATAGGATCCATCAACATTCAAATCCCTAACCAAATGACCTAGATTAATCAACAACCCTAATTCCTTAATCGAAAAAAAAACCATGTGCCGAAAAACCGCCCAACAATGGACACGAAAATCGAGGCAACACGAAAAACGAGAAAAAATGTGACATGTTTCCTGAGGAAAAAAAAATCCTTCTCATGAAAAGAATATAACACATACCCAACACCACCTTAGAACCTTCATCTTCTTTTCTTAACTTTAATCTTGTTATGACAGGGATTGGGGCTCCTTTGAAATTTATCATATTGAATGTTTTCAATATTTCATGCACATACTTATATTGTGAGATAAATATACATGTTTTGGACTCATGAACTTCAATACCAAAAAATTATCTCAAAAGCCCCAAATCCGTCATTTCAAATTCATCCTTCATGACTGACTTAAATACTTCTATGCTAGAATCACCTGTAAATATCAAATCATCTACATAAAAGAAAACTATTAACATGTTACCTTGTTGATTTTTTTTTATGTACAATGTTGGCTCACATTCCCTTCTCTGAGCTTGCTTTAATCCATACAATGATTTCTCCAATATGTACACTTTGTATTCCTATCATGGAACCTCATAGCCTTGTGGTTGTTCCATATAAACTTCTTCTTCTAAATATCCATCAAAAAATGTTGATTTTACATCCATTTGAAAAACAGGTCATTTTTTTTGTGCAACAATGGCTAACACAGTTCTGACTGTGTCCATGCGTGCAACTGGTGCAAATGTTTCATTTAAATCTATTCCAAGTTTCTTTGTAAATCCTTGTGCAACTAATCTTTCCTTGTTCTTTTGCACATTTACATCTTCATCTTGCTTGGTTTTATAAATCCACTTCACACTTATCACATCCTTGTCTTCGGGTACATTTACTAGTTTCCATGTCTGATTTTTGTATATGCATCTAATTTATTCATCCATGGCTTGAGCCCATACATATTCCTTGAGAGCTTCTTCAAAATTTAATGGATCATCTATTTCTGAAAACAAAATAACAATTGAAAATGAATTTGTCTTGTCTTCATTATAGATGTCATCTAGACTTCTTGTCTTCCTTGGTAACAAACTTGCTAAAGTTGGATATGGATATGTAAAAATACTTGGACTACTTGTTGGTGTTTGTTGTGTTCTATGTGTATATTGCACACCTACTGAGCTTATTGGAGTATTTTGCATTGTAATTTGTGTCACAGTGCTAGGTGTAGAAGGAACTACGCATTGACTTGTACATGGTCTTTGAACCACCTCATTTTTTGTGTCATCATGCTCAATAAAATTAATAATTTTGATTATATTTTCTATGCTTCCATCCCATGCTTCATTATGAACAAATTGAACATCGCACCTGATTATCACCTTTCTTGCGACAGGGTCACACAACTCGTAAACTTTCGTTTCTTCAGAATACGCAACAAATATACATGTATTTCCTTTCTTGTCTATATTTTTTCTCACCTCATCTAGAACATGTGCATATCCAAAAAACCAAAAACTTTTAAGTGTGCCACATTATGCTTCAGTCCTGTCAAGGATTCTTGAGGAACTATGTTCTTCACACTCTTTGTTGGACATCTATTCATAATATATACTACAGTTGCTACTACCTCAACCCAATACTCATTTGAAAAATGTTTGACTACCAACATACTGCAGGTCATTTCCACGATGGTTTTGTTCTTTCTTTCTACGACACCATTTTTCTATGGTGTATATCACGCAGTAAATTGCTTGTAGATTCCATGAACTTTACAAAAGTTTTGAAATTATATAGAAATATATTATCCTCCTCTATTATTTCTTAGACACTCGATGTAATATCCACTCTTCTTCTCCATAAGTGATTTAAACTACTGAAAACAACCCAACCTGTGAGATTTGTGCTTTAGAAAATAAATCCATGTCTTTCTTGAGAAATCATCAATGACTGTAAAAAAATATATACTACCTCCTATGGATGGTGTCTGCATTGGTCCACAAATGTTTGAATTTACTATTTCCAGTGGAGATTTTTCTCTCTAAGACTTGCCAACTAGAAATGACTCTCTATGTTGCTTTCCAAAAATACATCCTTCACATATTATTTCTAGTTTTTAAATTAATGGCAAGCCTTTTACCATATCCTTTGTGTGTAGCAGTGTCATACCTCCAAATTTCAAATGTCCAAATATGAAATTCCATAGCTGGGAATCATCATGCACTTCATATTGGAATGTTTCCTATATTTATGCGCTAATTTATCCTTTCTTGATATTGACCGTACTATTTTCTTCACTGGAACTGTGCACACTTTTTGTTGTAAATGCATTGTCTAACTACACATCTTTTTCTTTACCAACAAATAGCACTATATTTTTCTTCTTGTCTGGATTCAATGTTACTGGAAACATTATGTTACTTGTCATTTGAATTCTTGCAATAAGTTGATTGCTTGGGTACCTGTCCATAATAAAACAATGATCATCTTCCATGTAGATTTTGTATCTTTTCCATAACAATTGTCTTGTGCTCATCAAATTATGCTTCAGAACAAAAATATAGTAAAGATCAGGCATAAATTTTTGTTATCCTTTTTTATTTAAAATATGTATACTTCCTTTTCCTAAGACAATGACTTGGATATCTATTCCAAGTGTAACCTTGGTTTGGACTGACTTATCCAATGTAGAAAACAATTCTATGTTTCATTTCATGTGATTACTATAGCCTGAATATAAATACCATATTTCACAAGGACTTGCTTGAGAAATATTTCATTCAACTCGTGATACTATAGGCATTGCTTCAGTGTGCACCATAAACATAGGGTTGGTTTGGTTATTTCTGATGTTTGACTGATCTTGTCCTTGATTGTTCTGATTATATTGTCTCTTCTCACATTCATATGCATAATGTCCATACTTTTTATAGTAATGACACTGAATCTTTGATTGGTCAATTCTCTGACTACTTGACTGACTGTTATTTGGGATTTGACCTCTTCCACCAATATTTCTAGGACTGTTGTTGCATCCACCTATGATAAAAATTCTTTCTCTACCTATAGAGTTAGCTCTACCACTTCCTCTTCCATGACTTATTGATGAGTACGCGGAAAATGAATTCTCTAATGACATACTTGACCTATTCAATTTGTGTGCATGATTAATGAGGGAATCTTGCATTTCATCTAGACTAAATTGAATCAAGTCCTTTCTCTCTTCCAGTGTCATGACTAGGGTATCAAATTTTGGAGGAAGATTCCTAAGTAACTTCTAAACAACTTTTTTTCTTATATGGTTTCACCATGAGACTTAATATGATTTATCCGACCAATAACATGGGTATAAAATGAATCTACTGAATCTGTGTCTTTCATTGACAGAGCTTCAAAATATTGTCTAAGAATTTGTAGTTTTGAATTCTTACCTTTTTCCATACCTTGCTAAGAGGTTTTAAATATGTCCCATGCTTCCTTGGGTTCCTTTGTTGATGCAACTCTTGGGAGTATTCTCTCATGCATGGCTTGATGTATGTAGAATATCATCTTTCCATCCTTCTTCCTTTGATATTTGAAAGCATCCTTCTCAGGTTGTGTGAGGGAATTGTATGCTTCTTGATCTGTTTGTTCCACATATACGTTCTCAGCTATCTCCCATACATATTGACCCCTAAATAATGCCTTCATGGTCAAGGACCATAACTCATAATTCTTGCATGTAGAAGTGGGAGGTTGCAAATTTGGGGTAGAAGACATGTTTCACCTTTCAAAAGGGTCATTGCTCTTCAACTTGTTCTGATAAAACCTTCTCTGATCAAACTTATATTGATCAACCTTCTTTGATATCAAATCTTGGATCTTCGAAGCGTAGGGAAACTATGTAAAGCGCAATGACAAAATACTTCACACCACAAAACTTCATCATTGAACACTTAAGAATTACCATGTATTTCACAAACTGCATGAATTATTACACATTATGGTGTAAACACTTAATGGAATGATTTATGGATGCAAAACAACATAATGCTACGTTTAGCACATAAACTCAAAAATACACATGAAATTGTGAATGCACAAAATACTTGATATTAACAACATCGGTGCAACGCGATTAGATAATATAAAACTATTATGATCTTCAACTCTAGCCACTTCTGTTGATTTTATAGAAACATAGCTTCTACTCTCAAAATTATTCGACTCCTTAGATGTTGTTTTCTCTCCTTCACGACTATATTCTCTCTACCTCTATGTATCTGTTGTATATTTCGATTAACTTACAAACTAGGAAATATAAAAATACGAATGAGAATTCATACAGAACCTAACATAATCAACATTAAAGATGACTATAAATTCGAATGACTCTCAACTAATTAACTGGACTCGAAAAAGATAAATATCGGCTTCATTAATTAACTGTCATGCTTGTAGACTGGAAAAGACCAAGTTTGTGTAAATAGAAGTGTAAACTAAATAAATTGTAGTTGTATACTGATGACTGACAAACTGACTAACAAACTAACAAATCGATGGAGTCATAAATCTCACTAACTTGCAATTACTATTTCCAACAAGTTTGATCAAGCATAAAAGTATCTATGAAATTCATTCTAAGAATAAGCCATATTCACTCGGAGAATAATGTCTTTAGGAAATATAATAAGAAAATTATCTTCTAAAAATTTATAAAAAGAACTTGATGCCTTGATTTGTTTTAATATTCTAGTGCCTATGCCCATATCCAAAGAGACAAGCTTTCTTCACTTGGAAAGTGGGATAACTTAAATGAGAGATTCATGCCATTCTTGACTTATGAATCATTTAATTTGAATGTGGCATGCTTCAATCCGAAGATCACTTGATTGCTTCAAGATAATAAAGAAGTAAAATACTGCCAATATGTTGCAAATTTGACATAAAATGGATTTTCCTAGCTCATCTTCTCACTTAGACGTTGATTATAGAGTCTAAATTGCCAAAATTGTGGTCTTGCGCCAGGAAACCATAATGCTAATAGGGTAGAAGAGGATGTCTTTCCTAAATGGATTTCAAAGTGGGTAAAAAGAAGATAAAATCAAATTGACATATAAACAATAACAAGGGAAATAGATACAAAGTAGGGAGTCCCTGTCTTCATAGCAATTTTTCTCGAATCTTCAGCGTGCAGGGAAACTGTGTGCAACACAGAAAAAATATTGTGCACCACAAAACTTAGTCGTTGAACACTAGGGACTTACCGCGCAGTTCACATACTACATGAATTAATGTGCATTGTGGAGTAAACACTTAATTTAATGATTTATGGATGCAGAACAACACAGTGCTATTCTTAGAACATAAACTCAAAAATACACATGAAATTGTGAACCCACAAAATACTTGATATTAATAACTTCGGCGTAGCACGATTACAAAATATAAAACTATGATG
>SNQJ01S0006987.1:30577-47795 GCA_010110895.2 Picea sitchensis | reverse complement strand
TTTTTTTTTTTTAAATTGTACTTGATACTGATTCACCCCCCTCTCAGTATCAACAGTAATACTATTCCTTTATCGCATCCACAAAAAAATCCCAAGTGGGATCGGCCCCATATATTCCAAAATCCTATGTGGAACTTTGCTCCCAGTAAGTTTCCCACCAATGTTTGACATGAGGGAAAGATTTAAGGAGTGCGAAGGTGATCTTTTCTTTGTCGAAAAAATTATGAATAGAGAAATAACCCTTTAGCATAGTTAACCATTTTTCTAGGGCTTCTGCATCTATCTATCCTTCAAATACAGGAATATCAAAATTAACTTGTACCTTGAAAGGTGAGGTGCCTCCAAAGTGGCCGCTTGATGAAGATGCGCCTGATTCTATCGGTAGGCATTTAAGGATGTAGGAAAAATTCTTCATCATTTCGTCCCTATGTCGCGTGAGAGCTTACTCAAGCAACAGATTGATAAGATCGTCTGCTTCGTCGTTTTTCTTTTCTTCCGCCATTGACGGTTTCTTTGGTGTGAAAGAGAGATTGTATTCAAGAGAGACAAGATCGAGACCCAAATTTCTATACTCGGACCTCGTTGGGGACATGCACTGAAAAAATGATCAAGAGCATCCTACTCTGATACCACTGATCCGGATTATTTTTGGCATGAAATGAGAGCAGAGATATAATAAAGAAATGCACAGAGATATCACGTATATCCAATAATATAACAGAAATATATCAGAGATGCAACCATAAACACAGATATACAGTAATACATGATTTCTATTAATGAAAGAGATGTACAAAGACTGTAAAAATACAGAGTGAAAGACTTGCTAGAATGGTGGCAGCTTATCTCTGAGAAGAGATGTGATGGCTACTCATATTCGCAAGAAGATGATTACAATGAGGCTCTGAAGGAAATTTTACAATAAACAGGATGGCCAAAAACCTAACCCTAGGAGATGAAGCGCCAAAATTCATGTGGGTCCCATTTGGGTAAGTTAGTACATCAACTTCCCGGGATCATAACTTTTGCATACGATCTTCGTTTTAGGTGTATGATAGCTCGTTGGAAAGGTATCGTCGAGGAGATTCATTTTGGGGGTTCAATCATGCCTTATACTATATTTGAGAACCTCAATCTCAAAAAACCTTCATTTAGGCCCTCAAAATGGCCCCAGAAGTTAAAACCTGCTAAAAATAGTAAATTGCCAAAAATTGCTAGAAAACTGTTTTGAGCCAGTCGGAAAAGGTGGGTGGCCACCAATATCCACCTGGATCAATCAAAGAAGAAACATATATATTTTAAATGAATTATACATGGAATAATATAAGGCACATCAAGATCGAGTTGCAAATTTTCTCAAGGGATCCCTTGCTTGGTCTCTAAAGAGGACAACCGAGGAGGTAAGGAAATAAATGACATAAGTAGAAGTTATTGAAGAAACTCAGGGGTTAGGGATGAACAAATATCCAAGGCTATATTGAGTTTCTATTCATTTATTCCATGCCTAATTTAGCATTACCAAGCATGATATCCGATAAATGAATAATTGGTCCAAAAGGAAACCCAAACTTGTACCTACCGTGAACTCTTCATTTATGTTTTTGTCAAGGTTTAGTTCCAACTTCCTTGGCAATTATCCCTACAATATTCTAACAAAAAACTTATTAAATATCTTAAAAATATTATCCTATCTCTTATCTTAGACAACCAATGAGGTTTTATTCAGAAGAGGTAAATAATAGACAATATTTTGTTGGCATAGGAGGTTGTTCATTCCTAGTAGATGAAATACTCAAAAAATAGTGATTATTAAAATGGATATGGAAAATTCCTTTGATTGATTCCATCACTCATTTTTTTTTATGTTTTACATATGTTTGTATTGGTATGTCCCATTATTCAATGAATACAATATCGCTTCCAAGAATCCCTTAAATATCCCCATTGGTAAATGGCAGACCCGCCCTTTTTTCTAGATAAAATAGAGGTCTATGTCAAGGTTGTCCCCTATCATCAATCCTTTACATAATTATGAAAGACTCATTAAGTTGAATACTTGATCAAGACAAGATATATAGTAACCTTATATGGATCATTATTAAAAAATTTGCTAAAGATATAAACCACTCATAGTTTGTAGATGATAACCTTCTTTTAGGAGAAGCCTCATCCATGATTATTGAGTGGTTCAAGAATATCTTGGATCGATTCATGGATTCCCAAGGTAGTAATGTAAATAAATGTAAGAGTCATCCCCTCTTCTTTTGTATTCCATGAAAAGAATTTTAAGTTTCCCTTGTGACATAAATTGGAATACAATCAAATACTTATGCATGCATATTATGCTAGAATTCCCCAAAACTATACATTGGCTTCATATTGTTCAAAACATTAAAAAAACAATGCAACAATGAGAATCTTAGTTGCTAAATCTAATGGGAAGGGAAATCTTAATAAAATAAATTTTATCTACTTTTCCAATGTATGAAGGATCAACCATGTTGAGTCCAATAGAGATATTATAATAGAGTGGAAAAGAAATAAGGAAGTTTGTTTTGAAAGATGGGAAATATAGAACTAAGAAGTTTCATATGATTTACGATAACACAATGAGAGAACCTAAATAAAATGGATGAGTCGATATTAAATACCCTCGCCTTATGAATTTAGTGTTGGGAGTAGAAATTCTATGGAGATTAGGGATAGCAAAAGGAATGTGGAAAATAGTCTTTTATAAAAGATACTTTGAAGAAAATAGAAAATGATGCTTATATCATCAGCTCTCAGAAAAATGAGGGTCTTTAATCTTGAGGCTATGCGTGAACGCAACTCATATCATCCAAGAGCATATATTTTGGGTTAAAGGAAATGAAAAATTAATTAGAAATTTAAAAGACAGAATCATGGGGAATCCTCCATTATCTTATTATAAGGAATTATCTCCAACAATATAAAATCTTTGAAGGATCAAGGGGTTCACAATGTATGTGCAATTTGAAGATGAGATTCATTAGATTGAGGTCTTTGGAAGGGATCAAAAGACATATCTTTGGTGTGCCTTTTAATGGATAATTATTCTTTCTTTTCTCCATGTTGCAAGGAGTGATTCCTCTTAACCAATTTTTTTGGTATATAAGGGGTTGGGGTCCTCATGATAATTTTTACTCACTTCAAGATAGATGTTTTATTTTGTTGAAAGGTGTTTCCCACCGACCCATATTTGTTCTATGGAAAAATATATGGGAAGGAGATGGATTTCCAAGAATAAAAATTTATCATTGGATCATGATCCATTATAAGCTTATATCCTACAAAAATTTAAACAAAACAAAGATTCAAGGTTCATTTAGATGTTCACCTTTTTTTCTTAGCTAAAGGATCAATTAGCCATCACTTTTTAGAATTTGTCAAATGTATATCCAGGTTTGGTATGTCTCCTTTGTTGAACTGGGACAAATTATGTAACATCCATAAAGCTTGGAATAAACATACATAATATAAAATCACAATTCTAATGGTTCATTCCAAATCAAAACTCTTCTAAGTTGAGTCTAGAGTACAATGCCTAAAATTTTGTGCTAGAAAACATTCTTGGTTAGAAACAATATCATTTACAGTCAAGGACAATCCTCTCCAAGGAAATTTGTAGTACAAGTGTGACAGATTCTATTTGAGGTAATCATTTTCAAGGAAGTTAAATGAAATAACTCAATGTTTCTTGAATTGGAGGGGTGGTTTTAGTTAAAGGATATCTCATATAGGAGAATCCTCTCATCAAAATTTCTATATGGCGGGAAACATCCTTCTCTCTCATGGAAAATCAGAGTGAATGAGGATGAATTATAAGCTTGGAAACTTAAGAACAAACAATACATGGGTGGGTTATCTTTAACTGTGAAGGAAATGAAGAACTAAGGTTGACCTAGTATCTAAGGGATTATTTTAATAACCAAGAGGAAGAACTTTCCTTATATGAAGGGTTTACATTTATAAAATCAAAGGGGATAAAAAATATTATAGTAATTAGAGAATCCATAATAATAATTCACCAAATGAAAAATCAACTCATCACTAAAAACTTAAATGTCCTTAGATTGGTAAAAAAATCCAAGAGGTGGATAGGAACTATCAATGCATTAAATACTTCTAGATATTGTGGGAATTCAACCCCTAGAAGACTCCATGGAAAATAAAGGTGTATGTTTAAACCATGGAATGATGAGTCTAAATTGGGTGGTGTGGGGGAAATTCATCTTTATTTTATCTCCCATGAATAATCTCTCTTGAAAATTTAAAAATGAGATGAAATTTAAGTTAGAGGATAAGTGCCATGCCTCATTATGGTGGATGAGATGGACCTTAACTCCACTTTCACTCATCATGCATTCCCATCATTTCTCCAAGTTTGATAGTGGATAGGGCATTAAAATCGAAATGTGTCTCAGTACAATGTAGGTGTGATTTTTTTTTATTTTTTTTATTCCTTTTGCAGGTATTTTTTTTTAGGTGGCCTAGTTAGTCCCATTAGTTCAATTTGGCCTACTTGGATTCCTACTATCAACATGCCTATGTGGTCTAAGTATGGTTTGATTCTCTCTATGAATAAGGATTTTATTAGTCTTGTCTTTAGTTTTATGCGTACTTTTCTTTTTGGATTCCTCCATTATGGATATTTAATTTTTGTTTATTTATCTATAGATTGGAATTCTCTCCTTTGGTGGCCTCTAGTAGGGAGGGTCATAGGAACTCTAGTTGATGCATTTTGTGTGAAATTTATGGTTTTCATTGGGCTAAGGAGAGGATTATTTATCAAATTGAGTATATTCAAGTTTCCTTCTCTCATTTCTCATTTAGGATGACATCTTAGTCTGATTAGCAAAGAGATAAGAATTTTGTACTAGTAGTACTAGTGACCTCTTCAGACAACAAAATTGAAATATTGATAGGAGACATGTTGATCCATTCATATTTTTGATTGGTCTAGTATTGTCATTCAACTACTTGTAGGATTTCTTTTACATTTTTCTTATCTTATTTTTCTTTACTTTTCTTCTCTTACATAAAAAAAAATATCCACGAACTTAATCACTTTTTCAAATGATGCAAATGTGGAGCTGCATAACAATGCTTAAATGTTTTTGGAATTACTCAGGTCTGCAACCCTACACTCACCAATGCTCTTACTTCATTTAATTTTTCATTTTCTTTCGGTGCTTAGTTAAAATTCAAGAAATGCATATGTGGATCCATGTTCCATCCCTAAATACTTTCCTAAGTTTCGACCTCCGTAAATCTGCAGGTTCGCATCCACTTTCCACTTTTTACTTATTTTCATACTTAGCCATATTTCTCATTGTGGAGCTAATATCCTTACTCTTCATCACTTTTCTATGACTTATAGGTCATCAAACCTGTAATTTTTCATTTCCATAACATTTCCCATATATCATTTTACACCTAAATAATTAACACTTTTCGTTTATCATAGAATCACATCTCCATTTCCTGTTAAATTAATTACCCTTTCCACATCATCCTTTACTCGTAAAAATATAATGTCGTTATTAATGAATAGTGCATCGATTACGGATCTTAATAAATCGAGGTCCCATGATAACTGATGGCATTTAAAGAATTATCTATGGTTGATTGTGTTATCAAGGCAATATGTAGTGGAATTTAAATAAAATAAAAATGCCAATCTGTAAGTATCGAGAGAACCTTTCTAAAAGAAGAAAATATTTCAGTAAGAAGAAGGAAGTATTTTTTGGAGATACATTGAACACTCTTGGTTAAGAATATCAATAGTTCCAGTGGTCGAGGGCATACAAGTACTACAAAAATATTCCTCTGGATGAGAAGAAAGAGAACCTAATCTGGACCTCGGGAATCACATTAGGGAGATGTGTTCCATAAGTAACTGATATGAAAGAGATCATTCAATGGTGTCCATATATATTATTTTCTGAACGAAGAATAATTCAAATGCAAGGTCATCAACCCATATCTTTATCTCGCTCAACATTTTCTAAAATGTTATGACTACCTGCACCAACTATGTGATTCAAGAGAGAGGAAGCTAGTGAATTTTTGAAGCAACATAAGGGAGGGAATGGACTCTTGAGAAACTATTTGGAAGATCCAACCTATAACCCTGGTACTTCTATACTCGAGGTAAACTTTCTAAAATACTCGTGCAGATAATTTTCTTAGCTATTTGCCCATATTCTCGGATTAGAATCTACTATGACTGTAATAAGAAATGTCATATATGCTATGCATTATTCCCTACATGAAAAATCTATCATCGATTGGGGTTATTTCATTTCGGGTGAAATGTCTTTTCAGTTGAATTACCTAGAAAATACCCATAAATTCTCTATGGCTTCTTAGCCCATTTTCGCCATTTCTTATGGCCATGTTTTTGAAGATTTGTCTCATGCAAAACATGTGGATTTTAAGTTAGATATATTTTATGAGTGGTATTCAATTTTGTACAGACATAAGGCTCAACAAAGTTTTTACCCATCCCACAATAGTTTCATCTCAAAATTAAAAATCTTAATATTTGGACAAGGAACATCAAGGTTATCCTTATAAGCAACTTTGTTCCTCACTTGAAAAGGTATTTATGAGTTTTCCGAATAATTCAATATAATTAGAGTATTTGGGAGCAAGGAGAAACCTTTCCTCTTAGACTATTTGTTGGAGAAGTATGCATGCAATACAAAAATTGGGTTCATTTATTCCATGACAAAAGGAAAAAACAATTTATACCCCAACCATGGAAAATTGGGGATTGTATTGTTAAACACTTAACTCACTTAAATGAGTTGGTAGAACATCACGAAAAAATGGGTTTGAAGGACGTCAAACTTATCAATTTTTTTGAACCATATAAAAAATTCACCATAGATATGCAGTTAGTCGGGTATGCTTAACACTTTATCATAATTGAACAATTCCAAGAAGGTGGCGAAGATAATTTGGATCTTCGAGAACTAACATCCTACCAAAATTCATAGAATACAAGAGAAGTAAATAGTACAAATGAGGGATACAAACAAAACGTGAGAGAAACAACAAATCAAAACCCCAACTCACTAAAAATTCCCCAAAGAAGAACTCCATCAAGAATGAATAACATAACCAGTGGAATGGATACTAGAAAAACACCAGTTTGAGGCTCAAATGACAGTGGAGATAAAAACCCCCCAAGGAAAATCCTTGTGTAAACACATCTTGCACACACCTAAAAAGAGAAAAAAGAAATTGTCATTAGTGGAAATGAAAGCACCAGAATACCACGAAATCCCCCATGATATGGACATGGATGAAATCATTGAAGAACCTGATTAGTCTACACAAAACTTGTTAAAGATGAGAAAAATAGTTGATGCTATTATGACTCGGGATCTCAAGATATTTTAATAGGAGTTTTTCACTCTGCACTGTGTGGATTACAATCATGAAACCAAAAAGTTATTGTTTAAAAAGTTAATACCAAGAATAAAAAACATCTCAATGATGGAAATATTTTTATGACTTCGATGGATTAGCACCATCTAAAATTGCATATTTTAATGGAGCTATTGGAGATGCATTAAGACATTCAATTGACAAAATAGAGAAAGAGAATTTGGAACTAAATAAAATAGTAAAATAATTGGAAGTTTCTCTAGTACAAACACCATTGTTCCCATAACCTTTAAGGTCTATGCAACCTATACTTGAATTAGAGAATATCCTAGAGGGAAGTATGCAATACAAAGTCTCATCAAGGTTATTGGAGTTTGTAATAAAATCTGTTGGTGATGCCATACAAAAACGAGTTGATATAATTTAGGAAATTTGGGAGCTTGCCCAAAATATTGCTATATTTTCCTCTAGAATAGAGAATTCCAAAGAATATCTACAGAAATATTTGAAGAATGATGAAGGATTTTTAAAGGAAGCTTTGAATACATTTTTAGATAATGTTTCTAGTTTGAATGAAGCCTAGAGAAAGGAACAAAAAAATCATTCTCCTTACCGTACGAAGCAAATTAATGCCTTTTGGTTAAGGATAATTAAGGAACTAATAGAAATGATAAATGAAATCGAGGCCCTAGCGAATAAAAATAGTGATTTATTTCTTAATCTTGTGGGTCTTACCAAGGAATTACACGGTCCTGATTTATTGATGAATACCATGATCTTAGCCAAAGAGTCTTTAATGGGACAACTTAAATCATTAAAAGTTGTTTAGGATAATGAATTTACCGAAACCATATAATTTGTTTAGGATGAAGTTGAAATATGGTTGGTTCATTATATCAATAGAAATGATGAGGTAGAAAATACATTGCATCAATCAGAACTACACCTGAGGTAATTTGAATAACAGTTGTTCGAGATTAAAACCAAACATGAAATCATCGTGGCACCTTTAAGAGAGTACATTGAGGAATGGTTGAAAAATGTGTTAATTGAAATTACTGAACTAGAAAATCAAAAAATAGTTAGAGAAGTTATGCCACCTCAACCACAACATATGTATATAAAGGAGCCAACTACAGTAAATTGGTCAATTTTTTAAAGCTCTCTTTTATTTGCGATCCATTTCTTGTTATCTCTATTTGTGGTATTTATAAATGTTCTGATGAATGTTGTGATGGATATATCAGTCCTTTGTATTCTATATGCATCTTATATATTCACATTGTAGATATTGTACATATAAATTTCTTTAAACACCTAGTCTCAAAATCTAAGGTGTTGTTTTCCTTCAATGTGGATGTAAATATTTAAGTCTGGTCCTTCTCAGACTTTGTTTTGTTTCATTTTATTTTATTGGAACCATAAGAACGATAGGAGTACCATCTCTCTAATAACATAGGGTTATTCATATACTCGAGAGGTTAACCTTAATACCGTAAAACAGTCTTTTAGATCAATAATGCCATAACATGCTTTGTGAATTGGTTCTAGGTCATCTCTAGAAGTTATCACTCCCTAGCTTCCTTTCTAGAGATTCCCATTGGGTTTATTAGAGAAGTTTTCAAGAATGAAACAACTATATAGAAAGCTCACAGAGATATGGCATATGAAAATATAGTTTTGTAGATCAATGTCCAACTAAAAATCAAGCAAGAAGCCTTCGATGGGAATATTTTATTATAAGTCCAAGAATATTTATGTTTCATAAGTTTGTCTTGTTGTTGGGTTAATTTACTATCCTTTATACATGTATAATTTTAAGTTATGTTGTTTGAACTATAATGATTTCTTAGCTATTATCAAACCTTTTTTATTTGTATTAACTTGTTGTATGATGAAGCTACAACTTTATTTTAATGCAACTTATAACCATTTCAATTATATGAGTATGTGTGTGTGTAGAGAGAGAAACCCTTGGGTTAACTCAAGAAGTAATGAGCCAGACATGTGATATTTACCCCAAAATTCATGTAGGTCACTTATTTGAATCTCTTGATTGACTTGGGGTTAGGATCTGTAATTAAGCTCAACGATTTACCCCATAAATACCATCCATGGATCATGGAAAAGTACTCTAAGGGTTTTTTGTGAGGATTACCTTGGATATATATAGAGAGAGATCCCTTTTAAGTTTTTGTGTATTCTTGAAAATTTGTTATTAGACCATCATTTTTTATTTGAATTAACTAATTGTACAATGAATCCATAACTTTTATGTAATACAAATGCTAACTCTTTCAATTATAAATAAATCTTGGATATATATATAGAGAGATCCCTTTTAAGTTTTTATGTATTCTTGAAAATTTGTTATTAGACCATCATTTTTTATTTGAATTAACTAATTGTACAATGAATCCATAACTTTTATGTAATACAAATGCTAACTCTTTCAATTATAAATAAATCTATATAAATAGAAATAACTTAATTTCAACATTTTCTTATATAATAATAATGATTACAATTGTATTTATTTAAAAAATTGGTTATTGAAAAAAAATATATATATATATTCATATCATATTAGTACAAATAGAAATACTAACCATTGAGTTGTATATGTTTATATGTTTACTTGCAAAAACAAAATATATTTCTAACCACTGAGTTGTATATGTTTATATGTTTACTTGCAAAAACAAAATATGTATTAAATAAATTATAAATTATATTTTATATAAATGGAGCAAAGCATAAAATATGTATTAAATAAATTATAAATTATATTTTATATAAATGGAGCAAAGCATAAAAGATCATCACAAAATGCCATTACCAAGAAATCTGGATATTGGTACACGTACAAACCTATCATCACAAAATGCAATTACCAAGAAATATGGATATTGGTACACGCACAAACATTCAATTTATAGGCCCAAAGGGTGGGAGAATTATTTTATTAATGCTTATTGTTTTTTAGAATGGTCTATGGAAATACATGCCACATAAAAATATGAATGAGTTTGCCCTTTTTATTGGGGAGAACACGATTGAAAAAGGAGAAATTTAAATTCATTATAACATAAAATGATTGCACCATAATACTTAGAAAGGGTGGAGTTTGTGTTGGAAATCCACATCTATATCTCAATTTTTAAATTAAGTTTATGAGATCATTAATACTAGTTATTATGTTAACAATATATCCATTTTAAACAATTTAAAAGAAAAATATATTTTGAATGATGAAGTGATATAATTATAAATTATTATAATTGTGATGATGTGAATGTCACATACTTGTAAGATCAATTGTTTCCACGTTTAATACACTTGAATGGTATCAATGATGTGTGATTTATTATAAAAATTAAGCTATGCTAAATAATGAAATTAATATTTTGTATGTTAATATTTTTTTAAAGGTAAAAGTGGTTTATATGGTTAATAAAAAAATTCAAGTTTATTTATTTATTTTATTTTTGGTTGTGTTCCATAATTTCAATAGTTTTAAACATTTTATAGTATTCTCATATAAAAGATTCAATTGATCAACAATGTTATTTATGCATTGATTTACAACTCATATTGTACAATTCCTTAAGCATTTTTTCATTTTTATCATGTTGAAATATTTTTGCATAAGTGTCATGGTAGATATGAAAAATACAATAATGATAAACTTAATTATGAAATTGTATCTTAATATTATATAATTTGAGTAAATGTTTTGAAATATTGTATTTAATGGTATTTATGATTGTAGAACATTTATGTAGATATATGTTACTAAAAAAGACTTAGAATTATAAAAACATAAATGATGAGTATTTGTAGATGAGATCAATCCTTTTAAAAATATTTGAAAGATAGAAATTAGATGTAATTGATAATTTTTATCATTCTTAAAAGAGTTTTTTATTATCAATATATAAAAGTTTATAGGATTATTAAAATATCAAGATTTGTTTTTTCAGAGCATATGAGAGAATTTGATTATATTAAAAAACGTTTGCACTAAAACTGAAGAAACTGAAGCAAGAGTACAACAATTTTGTAGATTCTAGAAGTAGGTCATAGAAGGGTGTTGACAAATAACAAAAGCCATATGGTGTCATAAAAAATTTCCAACTCATCAAATATCCAATTCCAAAGTTACTTACATAGTAAATCCTGATAAAGACCCCTAATATGTATAGTAAAAAATAGTACATAGTTTTGGGGAAATTAGAAATAATCCTTTGTATCTGATCCGTTGTGAGAGGATATAATACGTGTGAGTTAAAATCCAATAGAGGAGGTGGAGGGATTGGAGATGATGCCATGTACGTCACTTTCGTAGAGAACCTGACTATCACCCTATCTGTTGTTCGCTCCTTAAGATATGCAACCTAATTCTGAAGGGGAAAGAATGCGTCCTTAAGTAGATGAGTGGTATCGAATTGTTGGATCATGGATTTCAATATGAAGAGAAAAGGGTTGGCAATGGTAAAGTGTAGTATGTGAGTGGGTGAGAGGCATTTAAGGAGAAGGACATCAATCATGAGAAGAGCATGTGTCCCCCAATTAAGATGAATACCATGAGAAGTTGAAAACCTATGGTTCATATGAAAAGGAAATGTCATCATGGGATTGGTTAGTATTTGGAGAGACCATTGGCGTAAACAACCCACATGCTTCTAGATATGGCTAGCTTGGCTTGTCTATCTACATGGCTATTGTTAATTACGAAGATGTGGAAGAAGTATGTGTTCTCAAAGGCCTTTCGCTCTTTATAAATTATATGGAAGATGGATCTAAATATTGCATCATGAGTAAGTGTTTCTTGTATATTGTGGTTTTTGAATAACTGAGGATGGAGATGAGGAAAATGTTATGAGACTTAGCTATAACAAGCCCTTGGAGAAGGGAATAATTCTCATCTTCAGTATTTGTTGACTGACCTATTTGTTGGAGTTACTTCACACACACGTAGAATTTATTTTTCCTAATGTTTTTCCTATGTTTATTAGTCATTATTCAGTCTCCTATATTTTAGGAAGAATATTCCTCTAGGGATAATATTCTCTCTTCAGTTCACACTTCAATTTGATCAATTGAGTGGAGACCAGATGTCACATTAGTATTATTACCATGCAGCATTTGGATCATCACCAAGTAATGCGCATTGTCATTGGGATCATCACCATACTAGCACATTAACCATGATTCCTTGATCTCCTCCTCACTTCACTATGTTTTAGTCAGTTAACTAAAGACTGATAGACTAGTTAAATCAGACTAGGTGGTAGTTCACTCTCGTAACTGCCTGAGAGACTAGACTAGGTGGTAGTTCACTCTCATAACTGCCTGAGAGACTAGACTAGGTGGCAGTTTACTCCTGTAACTGTTGGTGTGTTTCCATATCACTCTATACCACCACTATGGCACATTGGATTCTCCTCCAAAGAGCATTAGTTTATTTATACAGATTATATCATGCCTAAATTATCATTCATTCATTTTGGTTAATGAGAATTCTTCCATTCGTTATCTCCTGCTTTTCTTTTGTTCTATTTTCTTTACAAATGTGTATGTTAATTCCCAGCTAGATATATTATATGCATGTTCAACACATTTACATGGTATCATATCTGATGAACTTCTAGGGAAAATACACACCAAATTATTTTTGCAGGTACCGAAGATTGAAGACAACAGAAAAATGGAATTTTCTAAAGAATTCATTCTTACACCTTACAATTAATTTGCATGGAAGGAGAATATGATAATGCATCTTCGAATCATAGGATTGTACAGGTTAACCATGAACATAGAGATAGAACCAACATCATCCATAGAAAAATACAAGTATCTAAATCGAATGGATGAAGCGTTCAGAACAACTTGCAGTCTCATTTCTCCTAAACTTATCTTTCACATATCCTCCTGTAAAACCCCCAATGAAGCATGGACCACCATGGAAGGTATTTTTGGAAAACAAGATGAGATTAGGGGAAAATTTCTCGAGGTGGAATTTCTAACATTGGATCCAAAAATCTTTGACAATTTCCAAGATTTCTTTACCAAATATAAGGATTTGTTGTCACAACTCAAGGCTTGCGGGGTTGATAAATATAAGGAGGAGAAACAGATGGTTCTCACCATTCTCTCCAAACTTGTTCTAGAATACTTAGTATTCATATCCTCATTTCATTAAGTTATATTCTCCTCTGGATCTACATGGACAATGCCCTTTATCGAGTCTTTGACACAAGAGCAGAACAAACTCATAAACATGGGAAAAATCAAAGGCTCAAAGGAGCATGCACTTACTTTGCAAGATGGAAGCGGTCATCAATATCATAAATATAAAGACAAAGACAAAAGGAAAGAACATGCAAATAAGAAGAAGGAAGGGTACTCAAAATTCTTCAATGATGCCTTCGGATCCAAAGGTGGAAAGGGAAGAAAAGGGGAGAAATTATATTACTTCCATAAGGGATTCCATACATAATACGCATGTATGCAGAGAGAGATAGATCTAATGACCCAAATACTTCAACAAAAAAACCTTGGAGATGGCATCCATGAGGGTTCCAAGAAGAAGAAGCCAAAAGATCAAAATCCCAAGAAAGGCAATTCTAGCCTGGCTTTGATTGCCATCATCTCCTCTCTCGATGATTAGATCGTAGATTTATGAGAATCACACCACATGGGTGCAAAAAAATAGGTATATTTATCATTGGATGCATGCAAAGGTCCTCCTATTATGATGGGGGACAACTCTCCAGTCGAGGTCACCAAAAAAGGAAGGATTGGACTCACAAACGAAAGCTTCGAGAATGTGTTGCATGTTCCCAAACTTTTCGTCAAACATCTCTCTGTGTATCAAATGAAAAATTATGGCACCGGAAAGAGAGTCATATTCACACTTGATGCAATGGATATATATGACATGAAAACCAATTTCAGGGTTTCTACCGATGAGGTAAATCATCAATCTAGACTCTACACATTTTATGAATTTATTGAATGAGATTTTGCATTACTACCTACCCATGTTGATGACAGCAGTAGGATATAAAATGGAAGGTTCGAGAATTTAAATTTCATATATATGCAAAAAATTAGCAAGAAGGGAATGGTTGATGGTCTACCCGACATCCACTTCTCCAAAGGAGTTTGTGAGGGATGCGTTCTTGGAAAAAAACCTCAAGAGAAATTTGACAAAGGAAAGACTCATAGAGCTCCCTCTCCTTTAGATATGATCCATAGTGATCTCATGGGAACTTATTTTCATCCATCAATCAATAAAGTGAGGTGCATGCTCATTTTTTTTTATGATTTCTCATGCTTCACATGGATTTTCTTTCTCAGGAAAAAATCAGAGGTCTTTCAACACCTGAAATATTCCAAAGCCCTTGTTGAGACATAGTCAAGAAATTAAGTACAAATCCTTAGAACTGACAATGGGGGAGAGTATGTCAACCATGAGATCCAAAATATTTTTCATGAAGCAGGGATTCAGGTGCAACACACAGTTTCCTATACTCCACAACAAAATGATGTTGTTGAGCGGAAAAATAGATCTCTAAAAGAGATGGCATATTGCATGCTACATGAAAAGTCACTTCCATAGATATTATGGGTTGAAGAACTTGATTGTACGACCTACATCCAAAACATATCTCCCCATATATCTGTCAAGGATAAGACCCCCTACAAGGCTTGGAGCGGACTCAAACTAGAAGTGATCCACTTTTGTATTTTTGGTTCACGTGCATGGGCCAGGAATCCCTATGAGAAGAGGAAGGCACTTGATCAATGGAGCATAGAGTGTATCTTTGTTGGATACCTCGACGATGTGAAGGGATACAGACTCATTGATATTTCCTCATACCAGCTCATATTTTAGCGTAGTGTCCAACTCAAGGAGAGTGTCTCGCTTGTACCTCAACAGTCGCATGCAGACACCTTTGTTCTTCCACCTGTCAGAGATGATGATCATGCACATGCCGACTCTTCTCCATATGAGAGTTATGATTCAGAGGATTCAGGTGATCCATATACTGAGTCAGTATAGTCATATGCAGAGTCAGTTCTTTCAGATGTAGATGTAGAGCCAGAGTCGAGGCCCATGTGGGCTCATATTACTCTTCAGGATGCAGAGGATCTTGTTGGGGATCCAATTGATACTCAGAGGACTCGATATGATTTTGAGGAGCCTCCTCTTGCACTTACTGCCATTGAGCCATTGCTACCCAGGCATGTTTTCTTGGTTCAGTTTTTAGATCCACAGTCTTATGGCAAGGTTATTGGAAATCCCTTTTGGGAATCTACCATGAGGGTGGAGTACAACTCCCTCCTCGAGAACCAGACTTGACATCTAGTTCCCCTTCCTTCTGGAAGGAAATTTTTCAAGTGGAGATGGGTCTACAGGACCAAGAGCACAACGGACGGACAAATTAGAAGATACAAAGCCAGGCTAGTTTCCAAAGGCTTTCAGCAGGTGCATGGCATTGACTATGATGAGACCTTGGATCCATTAGTGAATATGTATTCCATACATTTTGAACTTTCCATTGTGGAAGCCAAGGGATGGGAAGGCCATCAAATGGACGTAAAGAATGAATTTTTTCACGATGATCTCTCTAAGGAAATCTATATGGAGCAACCCCATGGATTTATGCAGGAATTATCTTTGGTCTGTCGACTGAAGAAATGTCATTGTGGCATCAAGCAGGCTCTGAGGGCATGGTATAAAAATATGGACTCCTACCTGTTGTAACATAAATTTGTACATTGTAATTCAGACCCAAATGTTTACTTGCTCAGGATGACTGACTCACTTCTAATCCTAGTTATGTATGTTGATGATTTGTTGATTACCGGTTACTCGACCTCAGCTACTGCTGCAGTTAAGAGGATTCTACATGACAGGTTCTTGGTGATGAACATGGGTCTGCTACATTTCTTCCTTGGACTTGAATTCAGTCAAGATGCATCAAGCATCAAACTATGTCATGCCAAGTATGCATGAGATCTCCTTGAGAGATTTCACATGACAGAATCCAAGTCTGCCTTGAATCCTTTCCTATCAGGAGTCAAAATTGAGGATGGAGGGGACACTCCACTGGCTGACAACACACTGTACAAAAAACTAGTGGGGAGCTTGTTGTATCTCACAAAACCTAGACCATACCTCTCCTATGCAGTTGGCACATTATCCAAAGTAATGAAGGAGCCGCATGAACTACATTGGAAGGTTGCAAAGTGTATCCGTCGATACATATAAGGCACCATCACCTTTGGGATTTACTATTCAACAAACTCTAGATTGGACCTCATCAAGTTCACTGATTCTGACTGGGTTGGACATAACATTGATCGCAATTCCACATATGGTTAATCATTCAGTGTTGGTTATGGCCCTATCTGTTGGTTGAGAAAGAAGTAGGCTGCTATTTATCTATCTTCAACAGAGGTGGAGTACATAAGGGTAGTTAACATAACAATTTAGGCTATGTGGCTACGACATTTTACCACTGATTTTGGAATTCAGTTTCATCGACTTATCATCATCCGGTGTGAAAACTAGAACACTCTGAAGTTCTGCAAAGATCCAGTTCAGAGGCAACAGACGAAGCACATCAATATCCCCATGAACTACAACCAAGACTTAGTATACGAGGGCATCATCGACTTTCAATTATGTCCTTTAGTGGAACAGACTGCAAACATCTTCACCAAGACCTTCATTGAGCAGAAGTTCCACTCTCTACACAGTCGTCTTGGAGTGAAGGACACATTT
>SNQJ01S0006987.1:11256-30527 GCA_010110895.2 Picea sitchensis | reverse complement strand
CCCATTCTTTATTTTCACCATAGTGATGTTCAGGTGGGGTGTTGGAGTTACTTCACATACACCTAGGATTTATTTTTCCTAAGGTTTTTCCTATGTTTATTAGTCATTATTCATTCTCCTATATTTTAGGAATACTATTCCTCTAGGGAGAATATTCTCTTCAATTCACTCTTCATTTTGATTAGTTGAGTAGAGTCTAGATGCCACACTGGTATTATCACCATGCAGCATTTGGATCATCACTAGCTAATGCACATTGTCCTTGGGATAATCACAAAACTAGTGCATTACCCATGATTCCATGATCTACTCCTCACTTCACTATGTTTCAGTCAGTTAAATGAAGATTGATAGACTAGTTAACTCAAACTAGGTGGCAGTTCCCTCTTGTAAGTGCCTGAGAGAGTAGACTAGGTGGCAGTTTATTCTCGTAATTGTTGGTATGTGTCCATATCACTCCATACCACCAATATGACACATTGGCTTCTCCTCCAGTGCGCATTATTTGAGTTACATAAAGTATATCATGTGTAAATTATCATTCATTCATGTTGGTTAATGATAATTCTTCCATTCTTTCTCTCTTGCTTCTCTTTTCTTGTATTTTCTTTGCAACCATGTATGTCAGTTCCTAGCTAGATCTGTTCTGTGCAGATTCAACACATTTACAATGTTGAAATTTTCCTCAACCAAATACCTGATAGTTAATTCTCAATAAATCACTTATTGGATTAAATCACAACTAAGTTCTCAACTAAACATTATAGTTGAAGCATAAATACGAAAACCAAAAATATCACACACAATACATAAAGATGTTTTTTTCATCAACTAAGATTATCATTCAAATAAATTCAAAGCTTACAAGGTCTCCCTTAAAGGGAAAATGGACCGAATAGAAAAGAGACAAATTACATCTGCACCTGACTAATTGCTCTATTGTTGTAATCTGTTGTATGATCCTATACATAAATGAAGTAATCGTTACCCAAATACCCATGTTTCCCTACACTATCTACATCTTTGTAACAAAAAAAACCATGATATATGTGTGACCCATACCAAAAACCTACATTGTCCATAGTGACCCATCCTTCTATTGTACGCTCGCTCTGTCTCTTCCGTTGGCCTAGTTCTATATATGAAATTCCTTCTCCAATTGTCCAAGATCTATTTGAATCATAGTCCTCCATGATCCAAATATATCTCCATCAACAATTGGATGAAATACTATTCACCCACTCTCTATGATATATCATTCACTCATTTAATCTGTAAGAAAAATTACTTCTTTGCTTCTACACTCTCAAATGACTCTACACTAGAAAAAAATCCTTCTTTTCTATCTTTTTCTGAACATATCTTCTCCTTTACCCTATATTTTCTTTTATAATATTGAATAATGACCTAACCCTAATTTCCAAAGTGATTGATGGAAGATATTACTTCTCACCTCACTTGAGATCAATGGTTATTATTTAATTCACTAATGCTAATTAAAGAATTTCCTTAAATAAAACTCAAATCACTAATAAAAACACTTTACTTTAATAGTTACTTTAGTTAAATTAAAGTATCAATGTAGAAGACTTAGGATGAATTTGACATGTTAGACACCAAGCCTATGTGGAAGTACTTGTCCAATGATACCATGCATCTTCACTCCCTCTTAGAAAAGAAGGTAATTTTATCACTTGGATGTGGCTTTGTTTTTTCTACCAGTTCTTCTTCCATGAATTCTCTCAAATCTAATTGATTGGCTACTCCCTATGAAAAAACATGTGTCCTTGCCATCTCCTTTGGACCCCTTCGAACACTTCCCTCTTAGTATTCTCCTAGAAGCCTCCTCTTCCTGAGAATTCTATATGGTCATGTAGTACCATGAATCCTCCTTGAAGGAATTGGAAAGATATTCCTTCCCTCTTTAACTCAAAGGCTGACTCCCTCTAAGCTCATTAACATTCAGAGTGACTTGCTCCTTATTTTGTGTCACTTTTCCACTACTTTACATTGCTCACAAGGATGACCCTTTATCCTATAAAAGTTTCTCTCTCTAAATCCTAGAAAAGTTGTTGTGTATGATACATATCCTGTAGGATTGATCAACGCCTATACATCTTGGAACACTATGTCAAAACCCTTCTTGTCAATTGTTGAAACTGAGAGGATACTCCTGCTAAGTTATGGAACCCATAACATGTTCGCTACTCTCAACACACCTCGCAACTCTTTCTGGAATGGAATTGTTCGATATGCATTCACTACATGCTTAGTGCCCATATCAAGTTTGTAACGATCCTCCTCGTTACGCCGACAACCTCTTATAACAAGTGAAAAAAAATTCTTTTTTTGTGTGTGCGTGTGTATAAAGGTAACAATACGTTATACTCTGCACCACCACATGATGACGAATCATGACGCATGCAACTGCGATATCAACCTAAATATCTAAGATGCACATCAACATCTGCCAGCAAAGAACAACATTCAACCAACAAAATAGTAAGACTGACTACCCGCCCGTCCTACCCTGCAATGGTTAGAACCTCTAAGACACATAAGCAATGCTCAAGCCTAGGTTCCCATCAATTTTAACCATTTAAGGTCGCAAGGCTGGCGACTGTTCAAAGGAACATGGAGGTGTCTACATTCTGCCTGAAACAATCAATACCAAAAATAAAATGCTAAGTCTACCAATATCAATGATTAACTAAGATTCGTTCTATCAACCAAATTCAATTAAACCAAGGGGGAAAGTAAACTTTATTTTAATTCATCGTACATTAACTTTAATTAACCGCACATTACTAATCTAGTTCTAAATCAATCCATCATCATCAAGGTTTGTTATTGCATTAGAACACAAATAAATTAATCATTCTATCTACAAGGCGCAAGAAATATGATTTACAACAGATCACAACAATCCAAGCATCTAGCTTAATCAACCGAGTCTGTGATCATTGATCTCATCATAGAATAATCTAGTTACAAATGAGGATGGAAAAGTTTAATCATTCTAGATTGTCATGATTGCAGTCCCAAATATCTTTAATTAGAATAAGTTACTTTATCTTGAGAAAATTATAATGAAGGATACAAGTAATGAATGCCTTCTAAGTATCCCATCTATATCAACTTGGCGTCAGATATATGTATATTAGATCTATAAGTACTAATTAATTGAAGAAGTGTTAATTACATGTGTTGATGATATACAAAAATCAATGTAGATAAAATGGTGCTCTCAAAATAAGTAAAATCATCCAATATCCCTCATAAGAATATTTTTTTTTAAAGATCACTTGTTAACTCATCAAGAATGACACGAAGGTTCCTTTGCCTTCCCAAAGAGTTAGTATAAAAAACACTTAAGGTGACAAGTCTTAAGGATAGTTCAAGGTTTAAAAGATGAGTAAAAGTTAAGACACACATGAGCTCAAGAGTTCCAAGAGCATCTCCTCTATTTAATATATTGTTATTAGATATATGAAATACATGTTGATCCAAACAATTTACCTTACTAAAAGAAATTATTATCAACAAAGTATTTACTTAACCACTTTATGTTTTCCTGGCAAATAACCTTAAAGTAATGTTGCAAAATGCAGGCTCTATTTGGAACATGGTCTTAGTTATTAAATTACAAATTTACAAGGTTCAATCACAAAAATTTGGGTAATGAATTAAACTTGTTGGTTGATCGACTAAATTCAAGTGGCTTGCATATATTTATAAGAATAATATCAATAAAGAGATCGACTAGATATTAGAAGGGTCAATGAAAAATATACAATAAAAATACACAGCAGTCAACTCAGGAAACAAATGCAACCAAAACTCTGTAAGAATAAGAAGAAAAGGCAAGCAGATGCAGCCATACAAAAATGAATCGCAGTCAACAAGAGGACAAGGGCATAGCTAGAATGGCACGCAGAACTGTCGTACACAGAAATCGCGAGCATTGTTGTGATTGACACCAGAAATCACTATATTACACAAATTGAAATTGGTGGACCAAAACGTGGACCCCTCCCCGTCAATCAAACACAGAGGAATAACTATCCTCTAAACACGGTAGAAACGCAGAGAAACAATAAAATTTCACAGAGAAATCGCTGGAATCTGAAATTGCTTTCTGAAAAAGGAAATTACGTAGTCCCTAACAATCAATCAAGCTGCCATACTACAGGTAATGGTCAATGAAAGAATAGCATACCACGTCTAATTCGAAAAATGGGGTGATCTGGAAAGGGATGTCATCAAGCTTATCGTTATCATTTTATACTCCAGTCTAGAAGTTTAGATTTCAAGAGTTTTCTTTCATTAAACAAATTAACGCCAAGAGGTAACGGTAAAGGTAACACTAGGCCCTTAACCTCCTCTGGCTGTAACAAATCTATACGGCCGGGCAACCAAAAAGAAGGGGAAAAATGTTGGGTCAATAGATTGAAGGCTGTACTATTATCATTTTTATTAAATTCTCTCTGAAAGAAAAGGGGAGATGCATGCCCGACAGAAGAAAAATGCTAGGCAAAAATCCTTGCCTCTCATTCACTTGCGGGCATCTACAGGTTCCAAAAAAAAAATATGCAGTCATCTAGGAATTCTTGGCAACGGAAAACGTTGTCAACTAAACTAATGGAAAAAGAAAAAAAAAGGGGGTTGTCAATTATAAGTAATCCACCGAGAAGAAGGGACAAAATTCCTAAAATTAGCAATAAAAATAAAATAAGCAAGCATTGTAAAAATCGTTGAATTATTTTATTTTGGGAAAATCATATTCCATGGAAAATATCATGGTATCAACACAAGTCCCAAGCGACAAAATTCAGGCATTACTTTGTATGCATTCCTTCCACTACCTCATACGATTCCAATTTCCATGATCAACTTGGTTTTCGTACAAGCTAGCTCTGAAATACCCTGACACAGATTTCAATATATTCAATAGGATCTTGGCATCTACTTCCTTAATGACGAAGGATTGGAACCCAACAGACTCGATTCCCAAGTTTGAAGAAAGAAATGTAGGTCATTAAAAGGATACAATTTGAAGATCAGTTCCTTACATTCAAGGCGCAGAAAATAACAACAAGGAAACAGAATGACCCAACGCCAAGGCCATACTGAAGGATGTAAGATAACCAACACTTTACCTACCCAATACATCTGCAGATCTAAATCATAATACTAATGCATTCTATTCTACAATAAAAAAAAAAACATATTGTTGCCTTATTGCCTGCCTCCACTGATGTCCGCGCGCTCCTTGCCGCTCCCGCTCGCTGACCATCGAGACTACACTGGTACCTCCCAGCCAATCGCTAGGGGTACTCTACTTCCCCCTTAGCCCCCTGAGTCGCAAAGGGGCCACACACTATCCAGATGGTGCGTCTAGCTCCCCAGCTCGCCTCGCAAGGCTGAGCTACCACTCCTATCCGAGCTGGGAAAACCCAACTCCCCACAAGTAATCAGTCAAGTACAAATCTGACAACGTAACTTTACGCTAACAACCGATCCCCTTCTTCCTTCTCTTCCCTTTCTTCTATAGAGTTTTAGAACTTCCATCTTTCCCTAAATCTCATTTAATTTAATTTTTAATAAAAATCTTCTAATAATTCCCCTTCGTACAAGTGTCATCCATCCCCCATGTTTCTCCATTAACTATTTTCTTTAATTTATTAAATTTGTCTTATTTCCCTCACCCACCTAGGGTTGCTCCTATTTTTACTCCTAGGTGTTCCTAGATTCTCTTACAGGTTTAAATGATTTCCCTAAAATGAAGTTGCTAATTTAGTTCAATTTAGAAGGTTCTTAATTGCAGATTCTTTACTATGTTGACCTTGCTTTTTACCATAAGTTCCCCTCTTTCCCTTATTATGTTTCCTCCATTCCTTAGTTTCCTAATTTTTTTATTATTCCCTTCTTTCCCCTTTTTATTAGAGCCAAAATGGCAATTGCGCAAATTAATCTCTTTTCCTCTTCATTAATAATTTAATATCTTTTACACTTTCTCAAGTTAAATAATTAAATTCTTCTTTATACTTTATCCACAACTTTTAATTGATTTATTACTCTCTTCATTTTCCCCAAAAATTTATGAAGACCAAAATTATTACTTAAAGGATTTTTATTTTACATTTTACTATTTAAATTTTTAGAGATGTTTTCTCAAGGGTAGGAAAAAGTTTACCCCAAGCGAAGTTTTTGACTTAGGACTTAGATTCTGAACTAGGCGACAATTTAATTAGGGGATTAATTTTAGAATTTCTTATGAGATATTTGTCTTAGGGCCATCTAGGTTCATTCCTTTAACATCATCAACGCGACGTGCCCTTCAGGACGCACTACGTGCTCCAAGGGTACCACTCGCCTCTTTTGTTTCTTTTGTGTGGCGTGCCCTTTAGGATTCACCACGTGCTCCAAGGGTGCCACTCGCTTCTTTTGTTTCTTTTGTGCGACGTGCCCTTCAGGATGCACCACGTGCTCCAAGGGTGCCACTTGCCTCTTGACTGATTGGTAGACATCAATAACCCCTGGAGTCAACACTCCGCCAGGTGAACTTGTGGGAGACTAAGGGATTCTAAGGAATAAGGCCCCTACCTTATTGCATGCCCCTTATAATTCATCGCAAGCGACTGTGGCAGTCTGCGCTCGCAGTATCGTGGGTCCTCTTGAACTAGGTAATCGTTAACCTATAGTTCGAGCCACGATGGGAGTGCTAGTAGGCTGTGGCAAGGTTTTTGTCCACACCTCTCCCTCAACCTCTCTAGTAGTCGTGTGTGTGGCCCCTTTACTCCATATGTGAGTCTGGTCGGCAAGCTATCGTCAGCCTGCATCATCAACAATCATGTCAGAACATGTCCACATCATATCATCTAATCAATGTACTAAAATCACAGTAAAACAATAAAACCCCAATAGCACACTCCCTGACTCGATCCAGAATCCAAGGGGTTCCGTCGATGCCCCGACATCCTCAAGATCCAAAAACCCTGCACACTCAGTAAAACTAAGTCAATAGCACCTGTCTATATCAAAGCAGTAAAACATCATGTCATCTACCATAATGCATCATAATCAAGGACAAATGTTTTAGTATCATAATAGTCTGGATTACTTGCAATCAACTGTCCTCAAAGAATAATTTTTCTCAGTGTGCCAGAGCGGGATGTTACAAAGTTGCACATGCAAATTTGAGTTTGAATCTGTGAATCTCTCGAAAAACTCACGTGCTCCTATCATATAACATGTGGCTCCACCATCTATTATGTATGTAGTAGTTCATATGGTGCCAAAGGACGTCTAGGAAACAAGTAAGAACTCCATCTTTTCAAAATTCTTGAAAAGATCATCCATTTAAGTATTTGCAGATGCAACTACCTTTAGTTTCATTTTGTTCCCACCCTTATTCTTTTCATACATTTCCCTACATAAATACCAAACTTGTGACATGCAAAGCACTTGAATTTTCTCATGTCATTCGTCTTGTCATCTTGAGAGGTAGACTCTCTACTAGAAATATTCTTGAACTTTCCCTTATTTTACTAGATGTCAAGAGAAAGGCTTTCATCATCATTCTTGTTTCGACCTCCATTTAGTTCTTCATCTTGAAGTTCTACTTGAACAAAGTAATCCCAAAACCTTGACCAAACAAGGAGATTCTCAAATGTTACGATCCCTTTGATGAACAATGTCCATTACTTTATGAAGCCCTTTAATGTCATCCTCGCCAATTCTGAATCACTCACTGTCTCCCCAACTACATCCAATTCATCTCAGATTTTTCGGATCCAAGTGAGATAAGTTGTCATTGTGTTTTATCTTTTGATCGTTGTGTCTTTGAGCTTCTCTCTCAGAACCATTTTCTGGTTCTCATTATTACTCTAAACTAAACCCTTCAGATTCTCCCACATGTCTCTCGTATTTTTCTTTCCCGATAAATGAAAAATAAAATAATCCTTCACTCCGACTAGAATTATGCACCTATCCTTAACATCCTTTTGATTATAGATGACCTTTTTTACCACATCAGTTGGAGGAGTGATATGAGTACTAGAAAATTCCTAGATCCCATTCTCCATCAAAACCAACATAATAATCTCCTTCCAAGGAATTTAGTTATAAACCCCATACAACCTATCCTCAAATCATAACCTAGTTTACATATTAAATATTTGATATAATGGCATTCTACTGAAACTGCCCCTGTAGTGACCTGTATGGCATCTTCCCACAATATCTACACTAATAGCATGACTATTATGTTGATACCCTTGTTGTTTTGTGTGGTATGCACAACCTATAACATAATACTCAATATATCCTTGGTTGTCGCATTTGATTGCATTACAACTATTTCCGTGAAATGTCTCCCTCAATTTCTCTTACTTCTTTAAATATCTTCCAAGATCTCTTGTATATGTAATAGATCTACTACAAAATATAGTGTATATTTTGTTAGTCCTTCAAACATCGACCGTAACAATCATGATCCAATACATCTGTCTTTTTTGAAACTTTATATTGGCTCCATATCAGATCGACTACTCTAGAACCATGTTGAAATTGACCTCAACCCAACACCTGGCACTTAATTTCAAATAAATCACTTATTGGATTAAAGCACAGTTGAGTTATCAACTAAACATTACAGTGGAAGCATAAATAAGGAAACAAAAAATATCATTCAAAATACATAAATATATTCCTCCCATCAACTAATCTTATCATTCAAATAGCTTTAAATCTTACAAGGGCTCCCTTACTGGGAAAATCATCCAAATAGAAAAGAGACAAAGTAAATTTGCACCTGAATCAATGATCTGCTACTATAACCTATTGTATGATCATGTACGAACAATGTGATTTTTACCCTGATACTCACATTTTCCTATTCTATCTTCATGACTGTAACGCCAACACTCACGCTATATATGTGAATTGTGCCAAAAAACTACATTGTCTACGACGACCCATCCTTTTGTTGTACGACTGATTTCTCTCTTCCTTTTCCTATATCTATAGATGGAAGTCCTTCTCCACCTATCCAATATCTCCTTGAATCACATTCCTTCGTGATACAAATCTCTTTGCATCAACACGTGGATGAAATACTTTTCACCCACTCTCTATGAGATCTCACTCACTCATACAATGTGTAAGAAAAAGTCCTTCTTTGATTCTACACTCTCGAATGAATCCACACTAGAAAAATCATGTCTTTACTATCTTTGTGTAAAAGTCTATTCCCCTTTAGCCTAGACTTTCTTTTATAATACTTATTTATGACCTAACCCTAATATCGAAAGTGATTGACGACTGAGATTACTTCTCACCTCAGTTGAGATCAATGGCTATTATTTAAGTCACTAATTCTAATTAAAGCACTTCCTTATATACAACTCAACTCACTAATACAATCACTTTAATTTAATACTTACTTTAGTTAAAGTATATTATCAAGGTAGAATACTTTTGATGACTTCCACATGCTAAACACCAATCCTATGTGAAACTACTTGTCCGATGTTTCCATGCATCAACATGTCCTAGACTCTAGTAGTAGTCAATTTTAATTATCCATCCTAGGCCAAAAAATACCCCTACCACTCTTTCCTCCCCCAAGTTACCTTTCAGAGAACCTTCAAAACAAATTTTATGATCTAATCTAGAGCTCACCCAAAATCCTTTCTGGTCATTTGAAGATTCCAAGGTGATTTTTATTTGATATGCATTACATTGTCTATTCAAAGAGAGAATTGACTGATCTTACAATCCTCCTAATAGTACAATAGTTGAGGAGAGGAATTATTTATGTTTATGGTGTTTAGATGTTTGGATAGGAGTCAAATGGCCTTTGTTGATACAGTGTGTGGAAGAGGCTTGATATCTGAAAAGATTGCATGATTGTGGGATAGCCAAATCTTCCAACATACATATTTCAATAGGGATACCCAAATTCTCTTCAAAATCAGTTTGTTAAAGAAGAATCCCCTATAATAATAAAACCATTTAAATAAAATATGCCTTAGAGTGGATGGCCAATGAATCATGTGTTGTAACCCTCACAAGACTACCTCCTGCATAGCTCATGAAACGACATAATATGAGAATAGGTTAGTTGAATATTCATGTGAATTTGAGCATAAGACACACATAAATGGGCCATATATTCCTCTTTTTAAAATATTTTCCCTTGTCAGAAGTTTTCCATGCACTAGATTCCAACCAAAGATGTTGATTTTGGAAGGCCATTAGTATGCCAAACTGTCTTCCACAACTTTCCATTAGGAGGGAGAGGATATTGAAGGAAAAGATAAACATACCCTTTCTTGAGTTAGTATTCATTATTTCCCCATCCCCTAGTATCTCTCAGAGAGGGATATTTGGAGCACAACAATGGAGACAAAGAGAGAGTGGGGATGAGGGAAGATAGAGGGGAAGGGGGATCCCCAAAGAACCAACCCACCCAACAACCAAAAGGACTGTCCCACAAGGAAATTTCAAAGAGGAAGAAATTACCTTGGTCGACCAACCAATGGATTAAAGGAAGCAAAGAGAGGTCACGTTGTATTGGGGGATTACCCATAATGTTGTCCACCCATATATGGATGAGTTTACCATTTCCTATAATCCACATCAAATGAATCTGTAGAAGAGGAAAGTAGGATTTGAACATCCTCCATATTTGAGAGCCATTTTGATCTGAAGGTGAGCTATCCAAACACATTGACCTCTTGCCAGACAAATATTTTAGGTGGATTACTCCTTTCTACTAGTCATTATGCCCAATGAAAATGCACCACAAAATTTATCTCTGTGAGAAATGTTGGATATAATCAAATATTTTATACCCATACCTCCACAAACATTTAGGGCATGTACGGTATTCCAATTCACCAACTGGAAGAATTTGAGATTGGACTTCCAACCTTTCCATAGGATTCTTCAGAGAGATTGTTCTATAGCTAGCTTGATGGCACCCGGGGCAAATAGTGCAAAAAATTGGAAAATTGAGAGTGATGAAAATACATATTTGATTAGTATTAATTTGCTCGTAGTGTTGAGCCATTTTATACCCTGTTGGAGGAATTTGATCTTAATTTTGTCAAGAATGGGTTTCAAAGCCACTAAGGATAAAAAGTGAAGGAAATTGGGAATTGGATTATTCTTTCTATATTTGTTAGTTTCCTAACATTTTTATTCAATGCATACAACTCACTCTTGTTACTATTTACTAATTATCCTTAGGCCAAAGTTAAGTCATTCAAAGACACTTTGAACCTAGATGCAATGATTATGGAGGCTCGAGCCAAAAGAAGGGTGTCATCGACAAATTGGGAATGGTTTATCCTCCCGATCCCTCTTATTATTTAATGTATGGGATGGATTTGAACCTGCGCTCCATGTCTATTATTATTCTCAGGTGTTCAGTCATAATGATGTATAAGATCAGGGAAAAGGGACATCACTTACCCTGGACTATATAGGATTTGATGAAGGAAGTGGTTCTACCATTCACCATGGGTTCTATCCATGAGATGATTATACAGGTCAATATCTAATCAATAAATCCTTCTTCAAAACTTAACATCCACATGATTGCAAAGAGAAATATTCGATGAACCATGTTAAATGCATTTCCATGTCGATTTTGATGATCATTCATTTTTCAAATCTAGTATTGCTTGAATGGATAGCCTATTGAAATAAAAATTTATATTCTCCACTAACTATGTTTTTTTCAAAAAAACTCCCTTGCTGGGGGGGGAGAGGCCTTAGTCTATTGTCGATTAATTAGAGTTTATCTTATAGGAGACATTACATAGAGAGATTGGTATAAAGTGTGCAAAGGAGGAGGGGTTAAATTATCTAGGGATCAAGGCCAAGAAGGAAACATTTGTGATCCATGTGGATATTTGTGGCCACCCATCTATTCCACTGGATCAAAGTACATTTTTCCATTTTGGCAGTTTTAATACACTTTTTGGGTTCCTAAACTTCTGGGGCCATTTTGAGGCCTTAAAAGTGTTTTCTGGGAACAACAGTGCCCAAACGATAACTAAAGGCATGTTTTGGGCCGAGTAAAAATTTTAATCCTCAACTATACCTTTATGACGAGGTATCGAGTGCCCCAAATGGAGGTTGTATGCAAAATTTACGCCCTCGGAAAGTTGACATATCAACTACCCCCATCGAGGCCCACAAACCTTTTGGGATTTCATCTCTTGGGGTTAGGGTTTTGGATGTTTAGGGTTTTATCAATTATTGTTTATGTTAAAAGGGACTTTGGAGCCTCATTGTAATCAACTTCTAGAAAATGAGCGTAGCCCACACATCTCTTCTTAGAGATGAGATACCACTGTTCTAGCGATATTGTGTGCTTTTTCATTTCACAATATTTTGTATTATCATGAAATCATTAATAGAATATGAGTTTATTTATATTACTATGTTATGTTCCATATCTTTGTGTATTTCCTTGTTATATCTCTATTATATTTCTTCCTTCATATAGTTCTCAAAATAATCTGGATCATTGATATCAGAGCAGTCTGCTCCTTGTCGTTCTTAGTGCATGTCCCCGATGAGGTCAGCATATATAGAATTAGGTCTCGAGATTGTTTCTCTTGAAGATATCCACTCCTGCACACCCAAGCAACCTCCCATGGAGGAAGAAAAGAGGGAAAAATGGGCAGAAGATCCATTCAATTTTTTCCTCGAGGAATCCCTCGCACAAAAGAGGAACAATATGATGGATAATTTCTCCCAGATTCTGTGATAGCTGCCAACAACAACAGAAGAGCCTTCAACCAACAATCACTTTGGAGATGTGACACCCTTCAAGGTATAAGTTAAAATTTATATTCACTTATTTTAAGGCCAAATAGATGTCGACGCTTTGGAAAAATGGTTATGTCTACTAGAGGGTTATTTCTCTATCCAAAAACTTTGCAATAATTAAAAGGTCACCTTTGCACTCATTAAGGCCCTTCCCCATGTCAGATATTGGTGGGAAAATTACTATGAGAAACATGTAAAGGAAGAGTCTGCAATTTTTGGGTGATGACCCACTTGGGTGGAACTTTTTAATGGCCTCAAAGAAAAATATTACCCTATTATAGATTACGATGATCAATACATGAGATGGACCACACTCTGCCAAGAGAGGGGCCGAATGGTGTCAGAGTTCATAAATACTTCCATACCTTGTGCACCAATTTGGGTATCAAATACTCTGAGTGACATATGATCCTAAAATACCTTGGGGCTCTACACAGGTACATCCAAACCGAAATGGATTTTCTAGACATCTCGTCATTGGGAGTTGCTTACTAATATGCTGTCAAAATCGAGAAAAAATTTATGCAGCAGAAAAAGTGGGAGTTCAGGTCTTCAAATCAACAACAACCAAAGTATGGTAAGGGTGGCCCTAACTCCCAAACCAAAGGAAAGAGAAAGGATGGCCAGCCCCAAGATAACCATCCCAAGCCACCAACAAATAAGGGCAATGGGAAGTCAAAGAAGGACACTGGAAAGTTGTGCAAGTTACACAAAATCCCTTGGCACAATACTGATGAATGTCACTCCAAAGAGTAATTGCTATCTAAGATGAAATCCCTAGGGTCGGATGTTGAATCAGAATCTGATTCAGAAATGCAAAAGGGAAATAATATCATTGATGCAAAACCCAATATCACCATTTCTACCACAAAAGTCAATCCATAGGAACTGTAGGAGCCTGAAGAAGGGGAGCGCCTCTTCCACTCGCAGGTGTGGTTGAATGCGGGCCCACTCCATTTCATTGTTCATAGATGTAGCCTACAAAACCTGATCTCAACAGAGGTTGTCAAGAGTTTGAACCTGATAATGATGCTGCATCCTTAGCCATACACCATTAGTTGACTCAATCAGGGGCAGGGCATCCATGTCAACCAACAATGTTGTATTCACTACAACGTCGAACCCTCAAAAGATGATGTATTGTGTGATGTTTCCCCCCTTTAATTTTGTGGTGTATTTTTAGTACAACCATATATGTGGAAGCATCATCTTGTTTATGAATCTAGGCCCTATAGTGTCATTACTACTTTGGGAGATGATATCTACAAAGTAACAGAGGCAATTCCAAAGGATGTAGTCTCTTTGATCTTCAGGATGCAATGTAGAAATATGGTTTCTCATACTGAGAGGTTTTTCCTCTTTATGGTTCGATCATAAGGTGAATGGAAGGTCACTGCAATCTTGGAAACCTCTTCATGGGGTCTCTCTGCACAACAATGACATGTGGATAAGATAATAAAGGAATACAAAGACATATTCACAATTGACCTAACACTTGGTCCTCCTCTGCCTAAAAAACATGTGTACAAGTGTTCTCTTATGGAGAATGAAGAAATCAAATGCCATATCCAAGAGATAATTATGACGGGTCATATCATACCAAGCTCCTCACCTTTCCGGAGCCCATTTTTTATAGTACAGAAGAAGGACAAGACATGGTGAATTTGTATTGATTATAGAGCCCTGAATAAGATCGCAGTCAAGAAATGGTACCTGATTCCATGGATTGATGATATTCTTGATCATCTCAAGGGATCTAAGTATTTTAGTAAGATTGATCTGAAGTCGGGATACCACCAGGTGTCGATTAAGGAAAATAATGTGTGGAAGATGACCTTCAAGTCTAAAGAAGGTCTCTTTGAGTGGTTGTTCATGCCTTTTACCTTGACTAATGCCATGACCATATTCATGTAGAGTATGGATGATATATTATGTCCTTTCACAAACTCCTTTTGGGTGGTATATTTGGATGACATCCTCATCTTCAACAAAACTTGGAAGGAACATTTGGAGAATATTCAGTGGGTCTTGGACACCCTGTGACAACATAAGTTATATGCCAATTTGGAGAAATGTTCCTTCGACATGTAGAGAATACAATATTTAGGATACACCATGGATGAACAATATGCACATGTGGATTCATCCAAGATCCAATTCATCCATCAGACACAAGGAAAATTACAGAATGACCTCCATCATAAGTGGTCCATGTGCTTGCAGAAATTCCAATTGAATATCAAGTACAAGAAGGATAGAAGCAAGCATGTTGAATATTACCTCAGTGGACCTCCCAATGGCTTCACTAACCACATTTATCAACTCTTGTGGACATGAGACATCTGGATGGCCAACATTATACAATAATGAATCTGACTTTGCTACTTACTATCAAACATTGAGCACACAAAAAATAGTTGGAAACTTTCATCTTGAGAATGGATTTTTCTACCATCAGAATCATCTCTTTGTTCCTTCAAGCGAGCATGCAAAGATAATCTAGGAAGCTCATTATAACCAAGAAGTAAGACATTTTTGTGTACAGAAAAGAGTGGAAGTACTACAAAATCACTTTTATTGGTTGAAGCTTTGACAAGATGTTCTCAACTACATCATATCATGCATTGTCTACACCATTTTCAAGCATGTCGTTAATAAATATTGTCTATGCACGTCGCTCCCTACTCTATATAGGCCTTGGGATTCCATATCCATGGACAACATGTTTAGTTTGGATTTAACCAAGCATGGGAATGATTGTGTCTTAGTGGTTGTTGATTGATTCTCTAAGATGACAATTTTTTCACCCTTCAAGAATAACATCAGATCTGAGGCCACCACAAAGCTCTTATTTACACATGTTTCGGTTCATTTTGGGATTCCATGCATTATTATCTCTGATCAATATAGTAGGTTCCTAAGCACTTTTTGTTCCACCCTATGGTCAATGATGGACACCAAGCTAACCAAGTTGATTTCCTTCCACAAACAGACTGATGGACAAACATAGGTAGTCAACAAGATGATTTTCCATATCCTGACGATGTACAATTCCAAAAAAACATGCACATGGGATGAAATCCTTCCTTATTTTCAGCATAACTACAAAATATCCCTCCATGAATGTATGGCCACAAGCCTTTTCAGGTGTTCTTTGGGTTCCAACCATTAGCCCCCATTGATGTGACTCTACCCATTTGTAGTTGCACAAGAACAATCCTCCCATGCTCAAACTGAGGCTGATCAGGGAGCCAAATTTGTTGAGCACATCATTCACATCCAACAACAACTTCATGATATTTTGAAGAAATCCAATTCCAAGTACAATCAATTCCATTATCAACATCGAGTACCACAGAAGTTCCATGTCGGAGATAAGGTGTGGTTGCACTTGCAGAAAGATCACCTCACAAGACCCCATCAGAAGCTACACCCACTATAATGTGTACCTTAAACCATCACCAAGGCAGTGAGTGAGAATGATTTTGAATTAAGTATTCCTCCTTTCCTTGTCTTAAACTCAGTATTTAATGTGTAACTACTTCGAACATATTTTCCACCTCTCCTAGACACTTTGGACGCAACCGAGCAGTTGGCCCCTAAAAAAATCAATCTTGACTACATCGAACATGATAAGGTTGAGCGTGTCATGGTCACCAAGAAAAATGACACCTAGGAAAACACCATCCAACTCGATCGGGTCATCAAAGTAGGGTAGTTTCTTCATTAGGGAAAGTTTCTCACTAGGAGTGAGATTCAACAAAAGTTTCCCCATCTGATGGAGGAACTTGAAGTATTGGAGACCATTGCTTCCTAAGGGGGGAGGAATGATATAGGAGGAAATTTTTGGCCACCGACCTATTCCACTTTCTCAAAGCACAGTTTTCCATTTTGGAGGTTTTTCTAGACTTTTTTGAGTCCTCAACTTCCGGGGCCATTTTGAGGCCTTAAACAAATTTTTCTAGGCACGAAAAATGACCAGACGATAGCCTAAGGCAACAATTGTTTCTAATAGAATGTGTACTCCTCATATAGACCTTTCTGACGAGGTATCGAGCACCCCAAATGGAGATCGTATGAAAAATTTACGCCCTCATAAAGTTGATGTATCAACTACCCCCATCGAGGCCCACAAACCTTTTGGTGTTTCATCTCCCAAGGTTAGGTTTTTGTATGTTTAGGGTTTTCTCAATTATGCTTTATGTTAAAAATTCCTTTGGAGCCTCATTCTAATCATCTTTTGTTCAATGAGCATAGAAGACACATCTCTTCTTAGATATAAGCTACCACCATTCTAGCTAGCTTTTGTGCTTTTTCATTTTACAATCATTTGTATTTACACACAGTCAATAGAATCTGAGTTTCACTATATTACTGTGTTTTGTGCCATATATATGTGTATTTCGTTGTTATATCTCTGTTATATTTCTTCCTTCATATCATTCTCAAAACAATCTAGATTAATTGGTACTGCCTCACATCCCTAACGATCAATGGACATATTTCATTATTCTTAAGAGGTGAAATTTAATAATGTGCCAACATCATTTGTAGAACTTCATCGAGAAGCCTTCAAGGCCATGAGCCTTGTTGAGGTTCGTTTATTGTATTACACTAAAATTTTCTTCTTCAGATACTACTATGGAAAGCATAGAAATATCTTCAGGTCTGATGATAGAAGGAATATTTGTCATCATTTTCTCAAGAACATCAGGATTCGACCTACCTTCCTCTCTATATAATTTCTCAAAGTGATGGAAGGCCTCATCTTTGATCTAATCAAATGTTGATATTGTTTCTCCCTCAAAATTTTGTATCTCCTTGACTTTGTTCTTCCAAAGACAAGCTTTGGACTACTGGTGAAAAAATTTAGTGTTTCAATCCCCTTCCTAGAGCCAAATGCTTGTTGCTTGATTCACCTTTCCCCCTCCTCCAATCTCAAGGATTTATAATAATCTTGGAAGGTGTCTCTCTCTTCTACTACAAGATTGTGTGTGAAGAATCACTTTCTAACTATCCTTGCATGTCTTCAATTCCTCTAGTTAACGTTCTAATATATTTCACATAAGTATTGTATTTGAACTTATCCTAGTTTTTCAGAGCTAGTTTGATATTTTCCAGCTTCTATCTTCAAATGAATACAGGGAACGTGAAATATAGTGACTCCAAGAATGAGAAATGAGATAAAAAAGGATGGATCTAGAATCCAGTTGGAGTTAAAATGAGAAGGGATAGGTTCCAAGGACTTAGGTTCAGAGAGGATAAGAGACATGGGGTGGTGGTTCAATCTGGACCAAGGGAGATACAGGAGGATAAGGTGAGTATATATTCAAGGAAGAATAAACTGATAATAAATTGATCCAACCTGACAGTTATATGAATGATCCCTTGACCCTTATTGGACCAGGTGAATTTTTCATTCATATCCTTATCTCCAACAGATATCAGACTACTAGAATATCTTCCATATATTCCATAGAGGGGTCTCATTCCACTTAAGACTCGCTAGAATGGTGATAGCTTATCTTTGAGAAGAGATGTGATGGCTACTCGCATTCGCAAGAGCATGATTAAAATGAGGCTCTGAAGGCCCTTTTACAGCAAACAGGAATGCCAAAAACCCTAGACATCTTTGTTTTATAGTGATATTTTGAATAAATATAATGAAAATATTTGTAATAATGGAATAAAAATATTTACATTTTAATTCAATATAATTCTAATTTAAATATCTTTATTTAAGAAACTCCTTAAGAAGCTCACATTTCCTTATGTTGAAGCTCCCAAAAAGCTCCCAAATTCCCAAAACCTCTGAACTTCGAGAATGAGGTTTAGAGATGTTGGAAATCATGCAACTATGATTAATATTAATCTGAGCTAAAATATTAAATTTATTTTTAAAATTCTAAATGATTTTCTATTTTTATGATTATTTTTTTATATTTAAAAAAGTTTATAATTTTTATATCATAAAATTTTGTATCATATTTGATATACAGATTGACTAGGTTTAATGGTTAAGAAAGTGTGTTTCCTCTTAAGAGGTCACATGTTTAAATAGAGAGGGGAGTAGGATATGTTTCGGTTCCAAAAACTTGTATACTTGTAGAGAACCTCTTAACAGGTCACATGTTCAAATAGAAAGGGGTGTAGGGTATGTTTAGGTTCCAAAAACATGTATACTTGTAGAGAACATGTTTTGTTTGTCACTCCTTCCCCCCAAAAAATTGAAATTCAAATAATACATGCACTTTAGGGACGAGCATGGTCACTCCTGCCCCCAAAAAAATTGAAATTAAAACAACGCGTGTGATTTAGGAATGTGTGCACGCGTTCCTAAAGAACATGCACATTATAAATAGGAACGCACATGGGTTCCTGTTAACATAAAAAAATTCCTTCTCCCTCTCTCTCCCCCCCCC
>SNQJ01S0006986.1:184517-197465 GCA_010110895.2 Picea sitchensis | reverse complement strand
GGTAGCTGATTATCAGGTAGCTGGATCCCAGGTAGCTGCAGGACAGCTACAGCCTGTAAAGAACCTGCAAATTTCAAATAAGAAAGAAAAATAAACAAGAGTTAATTACACAGCTACCAACTAAATATGGCCTTTTAGCGTGCTTTGATGCCAATCTCTCATAAGCGATGCCACAACCTAAAAAATATTTCCTTCGAGTTCCTCCACCCATTAATATAACATTAATATAATATGATCCTCCCCGGCCAAAAGGCTTTGATTCTCAGTCAAAGAGAAAGCTGAAGATCAGGTTAGAGAAGAAGTGCATCTTACAAATATCAAAACTCGTATCAATAGCCTCCCTAGCACGTTCCACTGCGTAATAAGAGAAAATTTGTTGCCTTGTTGTAGCTGTTATTTTTATTAGGAGCCGCTATGAAGAAATAGGTGAAGACCCTGTGTGGGCCACTGTTATGAGGGGAATTTGGGCAGAGATTTGTTCATCAGTCAGCTACCAGAAAAGATCACGTGTGTCAGAGGATACCTAAGGTAAAAGATGAGTCGACCATCTATAAGCAGCGGAGCACATATAAACCATATAAAGTCACTTATGCACCTCCACGGGCATATCGGACGTCGAATCCACTCTCCTTCGCTGTTGCGCCGCCCTGGATGCATCCTTTCTAGCGGCGACGTACAACCTTGTGGCCAAGGCCACCAAATTCTCGACCAACTGGAGAGCCAAGAGCTGCAAGGGAAAGTAGAGCTCACCTGGAAATAGCTAGGACATGAAGGGGGATGCAGAAAAGGATTCCAGTTGTAGAGGACATGCTTCCATGCTTCCATTTCTTGGTTGCTCCTTTTGCTTTAATAGCTCGAGGGATCATGCATGAAAATTACAGCTGGATGGAGCAGCCATAGCGTGTGCCAAGGGATCCTGCATCCAACCTATAGTTGGACAATGCAGCTATAGCAGGTGGACACTGCAACAACAAACATAATAATATTTATAATTAACGAAACTTAGGATAAATTTAACTAGTAGAAAATGCTAAGACAAACATTCAAACTAATGCTACGTAAGAGTCTAGCATTAATCCACCTTTGAGCAATGCATAAGAAAATATATGCGTGTTAATCCAAGATCTTCGTGAATAATATGGGGTTGTGCCTCGAGATGAGGCCAAATAAGACCTCAAAAATTTCTATTGGTCAAGAAATATGTTTGAAAGTATTTGATAGGTACACCAAAAGTGCTACAATGAAAAACTTTACATAAATAGTTGAATTATACATCGGAATGTGTCTAAGGGATGGAAAATTGATCGCTATAGTCCCTACTACCTCAAGGCAGGGACTAATAAGTGTCCCATTTCATTATGAAAAATCTTGTGTTTACCACTCCATTAACAAATGAGTGTCCCATCTCATCAATCAAGGAGACATCTATATTAATTGTAATTTGTTGACTTTGTTTTCAATAAGATAAATAAATCTAATTTTTTTATCTATGTAAATTAATAAGTTAGTTTATGGGGTTTTCAATTGGGTTTAGTTCGAGTGATTGGGAGGAATGATTGTTATCCTCCCCACCCAGGTTCAATTTCCGCAAGTGACATATTGGGCTCATAACAACTGTATTGTTGTAATGGCTTCAAGCCATATTATTGATTGGCCTTATGCCTTGAAGATTCTAGGGTTTACCCTGAGTACCATCCTCGAAATGAAGGGATGTACTTGAGGGTTTTCCCCAAACTTTATAACCTAGAAGAAAAAAAAGAAAAAGTGAAACTAGTTTTTAAAGTTACATCCTAACCTTTTAGAAACAAACTGAATATAAGCCCTCACCCGGGTTTAAATTCATACTCCATTCTAAATTTAAATAAAAGCACACAAGTTTACATAATATTTATAAAAAGTTAATAGGTTATGTTTGGAAGCTAGGGACCACCTACAATTTTATATCTATAATTTTGTTAAAAAAGAAAACAAGCAAGATGTTTAGGAAAATGGAATCGCAAAATGGAAGGTGGGAAAAAATTGGAAGCATGGATTGGAATTCTAGGAGAGTGACTCTTCATGTGTAGACTAAAATCCTTGTGTGGTGACTTTTCATGTGTTGATTKGACTCATGGCGCAATTACCTTGCATGCACACTTGAAGCTTGATGTAGTGACCTTTTCATGCATAATTAGAAGCTTGGAACGGTTGCTTTTCCCTTGCAAATTGGAATGYTGGTGTAGTTACCTTATACATGTAGAGAGAAAGCTTAAATTGGTTATTTTTCATGCATATACTACSAGCCTAGAGTGATTACCTTATTTCTTCACTGGGGTATGGCTTGGGTCATCAATACCTTTTAGGTGTTGTTATGAATGCTAGGTTATGATCATGAATGTATTTTTGATGATGGTTATGGAAAATCATGTTGTTAAAGGAAGCTCATTTGAATAGGGATTATGAGCTCTTAGAGTGAATGAGGTGGCATTAGTGGTGGAAGTGTGTTTTTGTAAATTTGTAGTGGTATTAATGGAGTATTTATCTATTTCGTAAAATTATGTGTGAAGATAACCAATTTATGCATCATATTATGAGATGTATCTGTATCAAATTTTTATTGGATATTTTAACAAGATGTTGGAGATTATACAAAATCTATATTGCCTATTGCGTTGAAAAAATGTAGAGGACCGTTTACATACAAAAGTGATGAGGAGAGACAAGTCACCTAGGATGGTTGAATAAACATTTTTCACTCTTGTGTATTGGACGTGTCATGGAATATTGGAATGCATGGAGAAATTTAGTTTCAACTTCTACTAATGTAGTTGATTGTGGATTCATCTGCTACCACTAGTAGAGGGAGAGGCCTCGTGGAGTGTTAATAAAAAAACATTTTTTTATTGTGTTTATAATACCTCCAACTATTATATCCTTAATTAGACTCTTTTATTCTATTAATGTAGTTTTATTCTATTAATGTAGGAATAGAGTTGACCACAATAACTTTGTTGCATAAAATAAAGAAATATCACACAGTATGATACATATGAGATGAGAGAAGTGACATAATAATGATACATCTTTGACAATAATTGTAAGTAAATAGTGTAATTAAGAAGTGTTAACCTTGTTTCTACTAGTTTATTAACATGTCAATATGGAACTTACTAATTGTATTGACATACATTAAATGAAAAAGATTATTTATGCATCCCAATAAATGGGAACATGTTAACAATTAAACATAACAATAAATGGGAACATGTTAACAACTAAACATAACAATACATGGGAACATGTTAACAATTAAACATAACATACTTTGTTGAATGTTGGAAGTAATTAGTAGAGATACTAATAAAAATTATATTCCCACCTTTTATTATGTGGGCATGATTGAATATTTATACAAAATGGGTGCATTATCCATCATAGTTATAAATTAACCCCAATCAAACATGTTGCAAGTAAACATGCTCTCATGKGGTTACATTAAAGTCAACAATGGTGGATACATGCTAAAAACCATGCCCATGTTGTCTAAAATATCCTTAATTAGAGAATCCTATAGGATGGACAATGTTCACCTTTTAAGACTAGTTAATTGAGTTATTGCTTATTAGGCCAAGGTCAATGTTCTTGTTATATGTCAAGCATCTATTTGKTCAAAGGGGGGTGTTATCAAATGTTGTGCACCTTTTAAGACCAGTTAATTGAGTTATTGCTTATTAGGCCAAGGTCAATGCTCTTGCTATATTGTAAGCATCTATTTGGTCAAAGGGGGGTGGTTATCAAATGTTGTGCACTAGATGAAGGCACACATCTAATGTGCTTATTATCATCATGTTGATGGGTGTGCTAAATGGAAGCATGTTAAAGGTTAATGCTAAATGTTTTTTTGGCAAAGTGCTAAAGATGCTTACCAATTATCTTGAACTTGTTGAGTTAGCACTCAAGGCATATTTCCACCAATGAACACTCAATAATGAATGATACCATCTAATATAGGGATGTGCTCGGAAATTGATACTATGAGACTACATCAACATCCATGACATCATTTCTTATAAATAATTATTTATAAATTGTCACTCTTTTAGCATATGTTGTTAGAAATTATAGTTGAATAGTTTGTATGGCATAAAAAATTTGGCTATCTATTCTTAGCCATACCATTGCTTGATGTAATTAAGGTTCTAATACTTATCGTTATTAGTATAACTAGTTTCTAAGAACTTATTCTCCATTTTCTTTCAAGTGTATGAGCATTAGTATGGGAGGAGGAGTTTTCCATTCATATTCAAAAGTTGAGTGCCTGACTTGGAGGGAGAGTGCACCACCATGGGAGACCTTCTAAATTACATGGAGGGAACACTTGGATAGTTACATAGATAAAAAAATTAGGCCACAAGGAGGATCATGTTGGCATGTTCCCACCTATCCTTAGAACATGTGGCATAAACTAGCTGAGTAATTACGTAGACAAGTGTGCTAAGCATGTGGAGGAGTGTACATGGCACATGTTGGCATGTGCCTACCTAGCCTTAACGCATATAGGGGCACACTACTTGAGTTGTTACATGGAGGAGGATGCTTGGCATGAGTTTGAATGTTCTTCACTATTCTTATTCCATTAGGGAAGCACTATTTAGGGAAGATACTCTTATACAAGAGAAATATTCATTGTTGGAAATTATTCTTCATGGAAGGGCAAATTCTATTAGGGTTGGGGTTTGACTTTGTGTAGAGTGTTCCATTCTAGAGTCGAGGGTTTTTGCATTCATGTACGACTCCCCCTCCCTCTTTTTCTATAAAAGGGAAGGAGCCCAAATAACTAATCGTGGTTGATGAKATTGATAGTGCATTCTAGTTAGAGTACTTTGCAATGTGAGCTTGTGTGAAGTTGTGTAGAGTTATGTAATCGTATTTTCATGGTAATAGAATTAAATGTGATTATCAATGCACATTTAGTATGCTTTTGTTATTTTTTAGATCTYCCTTTTCGTAGATCTATATTCTATTTAATGTTGGTTTGACCTAACCTCTTGACATCTAGTGTCTACACTCTTGAATCCTTCATATGGTGTTTTGGTTTATGCAAATATGAAGTTTTGATAGGTGTTCTAAGGTTTTTAGATTAAGCTGTAGGGTTTAAATTCTATGAGTGTAGATAGATTATCATGATATAAAATTTTAACAATTGAAATTTGTCATTTAAGCCTCAATATTTCAACATAATTATCTGACCAATATTGTTGCTTCAATAACTTTAACGAGGGACTTACTTTGCATTGGTTATTCTAGTGAAGAATTCTTCAATACTAACATCTTTGAAGCAACATTTTGTCCTCCCTTACAAGGTTTCTTCATTTGTTTCTATAATCTCAATTAGTATAATTTCCCTCTACAGTGAGTTGGTCCCTTTTGAACCAATTATTTAAATTCGTGAGTGCCTTTTTCTCTTATTTTTCCTCAACCTCTCATTTGACCCCTTCTTATTGATCTTATTCTAACTATGATCTTACTTAGGTTCATAATTTTTCTTGAACTTGTTTATTTCTAGGATTTTTTTACATTGGTTTGTTGGGTCTGCTTATTCTTCAATATGGCTTACTTAACAACCTTACTTATTGGAGAATGCTCATTCTGGAGGTAATTTCAAACATCTCCATAATAATAAAGTTCAATTATATGCAACTTGGTCTAGATTTCTTCCATTATCAAACTACCCATGTAAAAAATTCCCAAAAATTTAATCCACAAGGTTTTGATCTAGTTACAATCATAGAATATGTGATTGCTAACATTGTTCTCCTCACAACCTATCATGCAAAAGCGTCCACCCTTACGGGGAGATCACTTAATTATTTCATAGTAAAAAATGCCTATGAACAAGTTCATATTAGACAAACTTTTTCATAAAGTTGCCACACTTCCATCAACCCCACTTCAATTCTGTAACACCTCTCCATGGGATGATATGAAATAAAATTATGCTAATTGATACTCGCATGTATTAATAGAATTGATGTAACGAAATTTTAATTTTTAAAAGGGATAACAATGGAATAAAAAAAACATAACCAATACATGCTAAGAACATACCTCCTCCTTGGTTTGTTGAAGATGATTAGTTGTGATGAAGTCCAACTGAAGATGCTTCCAAGCATTATTTTACCGCTTGCCTAGAGTGAAACAACAAAATCCTCTCAGCCAACTAGGAGCCTAGCCGGCTTCCTAGCTCCAAGAAACCTTTCAGTTACTTGGCCCTCTGTGCCAGTGACTCTAAGAACAACAAAGCACAAATTCTCAAAGAAAACCATCATAAGAAATATATCTTCCAAAGATCCCCCAACCTCTCAATCTCATCCTCTATTTATCAAGTTTCAATTTCCCCTTCCCCAGGTCTCCTCAACCCCCTCATTATTAGCCATCAACCTCCCTTATCTAGATTTTTGGGAAATGTCTAAAAAATAAATAAATATAAATGACTTGCATAAAACAACAATAAATAAATTGCAAAGTCTTTCTTCTCATTCTAGTTAATAAATGCAATTTGGAAATTTCTCCCAAAATGTACATGACAACCCACCATTCCCATTTAATTCATCATACCAACCATCAATCAAAGTCAAAGAAGGTATTCAATGCTTTTAGATATTTTTTTTTGCAATATAATTTACATAGTTATTAAACCATTCAATCAAATAGTTAATAATCTAATTTAATAATTAATACATTAATTAATTATACTAGTGTACATGTGTAGGGCATGTGTGTGTAGCTAGCAGACACAAATCCTACACATATACTAACGATAAACAATATATGCATCCAGTGCATAGTTTGTATATGATCACAATAAGGCATGTAGGACAACAAATGCATCATTTAGTAATTATAACTAACAAAACTACAAAAATTCATCAAGAATTGATCACCACACTTAGAATATCAAAAAGAAAATTATAATGAGTGTTTTGGAACCAAGTGATAAATCAAGAGTGGCACGACTAATCCCGTACCAGTTTTCTCAACTAACATTGAAACATCCTTCCATCTTCCCTCGTATCACTTCCATCTTCCATCCTATCATTTCCTCTGCTGGGCTAAGTTGGAGCGTCAACTATATTGACCTAACTCTAGATAGAACCTGTAAGTGAAAGTGTCATACATCTCAACCAAACTTCCCCATCAGGCAACTAGCAGTCGCCATCACACGTCTAGGGGAGCATGAATTCACACAACCCTCCCACGAATCTAGGTTTTGGAGGATAAACCGTGGGCAATACCTCCACCCCTCCTCATAGAACTAGGCTGAACACCCTACATCAAGCCATATTGTGCAACTATTTTTCTTAGAGTCGTGTCATCAAACAACCACTGCGGGCAAGTTGTTCGTTTTGTCAAAACCACACTTACCACAGATCATAGCAATATTTCTAATCATAAATTAAATAATAAGTGAAACTTATAGCATACACTATCTTCTTGATGTCTACGACATCCAAGTTACCTCAGTGCTACTGTCATTTGGTTATTACGTAGCTTGTCGACCTACAGGTTAGCTCAACAATACTCATATCTATGTAGATATATCACAAATTCCATATGATCATCCATATTTGTATTGACATTCAATTAGGAATATATATGTTTATTTACAACATGCTTCATATCTATCATACATTCACAACATAATTTTGAACTAGTATCCATGTACTGAAATTCCACATTTAAGTTTGCATGTTTAACCAAATCACATAACAATCATCATCATGAACACATAACCGTAAAAATAATAGTATGCAACACATAAATAAGACTATATGTACACCTCTCACATGTCTATATAAATCTCACTAATTCCAAATAGTTACTAAGCAATGGATTACTATGGTGAGAAAATAAAAGTTCTAACTGCCTAAAGCTAAAAGATGGGGCATTACAAACTCAAATTGAAAGTGAGGAACTATCAAGTATGTATTTCTTAATCAATTCTCTCATAATAGTTTTATCTATGTATTATTAAGTAAAATTTATCTTAAAACAACAATAAAATTACGCATACACATATCCTGCTTGCCTGGATAGGTTGGGTCCAATGGTGAGGAGTGAAGAGTTTTTCGTCATTGGGCAAGGTTAAGTTCACACGAGGACTTTTCTTGGAGTTATGGGGTCACCTTGAGGTAGTGGTCAAACGTGTGGTTGCATCGAGAGAAATTATGTAATTAATCATGTAACATTTCTACAATCACAAATCTATCCATGGGAGGAGAATCCTTTAGATAATGTGAATACCAGCATATCATCACCACATGATATATGCCACTAAATAATTTAACATTGAATATATGGCTAGTGTGTTTAAAGCTGAAATGGAACGAATGGATAAATTTCAACTAACGAATTCATACATTTTCAATGATGCACTTCAACAATACTGAGACATAAAATGCATAAAGAATCCAATTCATCCTCGGATTCTGATGACCATGAGTAATGGTCATCAATCAAATCTATAAAAATCTTGTACATATTCTAAGCGACTGACATTGTTTGGTTGGAAAACCATGATAAGACCCCACATGTCTCAACTTATCTACTTTAGTCTTGTTGTCCTTTACCTTTATAAAGAGGTAGACACCCCAACCTTATGTATGTCAGAAAGACCCCGCTAAAGTCACGAAAAGTATCAACTAACCACGGTGAATAGTAACTACGTATTACATTCGATAGATTCTTTTTAGGAAACTTCATGAGGGTCCTCATTTTAGTCATCACGAGTTGTGTGTTTTGAGTGAGATAAAAAAATCTAAGTGCCCAATTTGACTCTAAAATCTTTTTTTTGTCATGCAATCTAAAGCCAGTTACGATGAACGTCTGAGGATGGTTCCCAAGTTTGTTCTTATAAGCTTTTGCATATTATATATAGCCCCAACCAAGGTTTAGCTTGATTTTTAGATGCCATTTGTGCCAAGTCTAAAATCTCACAGGGTCCTTTAGGGTTACCAACAACCTATGTGGTTGGTGATCAATCTACCTTCCTTTTAAAATTTCATGGAAAAAGGGGAGAACTCCATGACAGTTGGTATGTTACCAACACCCACATCCATTGCTTAAGTGTGTGAGGGTGGGGTGAGATTAATTCCTCAATAAAAAAATATTAATAATAATGTGAATAATATAAAATATAGTAATATAAATATTAATAGGTACCTAATATTATGCAATATTATGCAATTTACATTGACAATTTATGTTATTTATTTATTCCAAGGAAAACTTCATACAAAACTTATTAATAATAACATGAATACTATAAAATATAGTAATATAAACATTAATAACTGCCTAATATTATTCTATTTATATTGACAACTTATATTATTTATTTATTTATTCCAAGAAAAATTGAGGGGATGCTTCTTCACATTCGTTAATGGCATCCCTAATAAACCCAACAACGTAAATCAATGTGTCTAGGAGTAAGTTAATCTTGTGCTTGTTATGGAAGGATTATCGACTATGCAGGGACCATAATTTTTCCAGGGTTTCCGCAAGGGTCTATTTTATGATGATGTTATGACGTCACCCACGCTCGGATCTAGATGTCCTTTCCCCCACTCATCTGACATGATCGATGACAAGGAGGACATGGTTGATTTCTCAGATGACCCACTTATAGGAATCAAAATTTGGTCCTCGCTCTGCGGAGGCCTCCTTCGCACATACTACTCTTTCCCTCCTCGTTTGATCTTGGATGTTTAATCTCCCTACTTCTGGAACGAGTGCCACTCCCCCTCCTCATTGTGATGGGACGACCCTCAATTTTCTCCCGGGTGAATTTAAGTGCCCATATTAGCCGTCAACTCATGCATAGTTCGTTGAAGCTAATCCAACTTCTCTTGCAGACGATTGATCTACATTTCCCACATCTCCTCGTGATGATGCTACCTCCGTGCATCTCCTATACTTGGCACTTGCAACATCACATTTATTGGCATTGATCTCCACAATGACAAATGGATTTATCAGATATTTTCTCTCTGAGGATTTATTATGTGGACACCTCTTGAGATCATTGTCCCCAACTACCTATGTGCCCAAATTTGTTGACATGGAGGTTAAGATGAAATCTAGGAGATGTCTAAAGCAGAAGGCAGGTATCACTAGTCTTTGTAACATCCCTGCTATAATCCCTAGTTTAATTAATGCTTATGTAGATATAATGTGTGGCTACAGCCAAAGCGATGTAATATGTGAATTATATTTCTATGTTTTAATAATAAAACGTCATGCTAGCTTCTAAGGGGACATGGACAAGAGATGGGGGTTGAATTAATCCACAAGAGAGGGGAGTGTCTAGGATAATGGCCAAGACGGGTCCAAGGGAGAAATATCCATGTATGTTAATTTAACCTATTTTCATAAACTTGCTAATTGTATATGAACCTTCCAATTTTTTATTTAGTGTTCCCAAAGCCAATCATTTAATACATGTAAGAGGGTGGTTGTGAGTGGTCACATCCCAGAGTTATTGGGCACATGGGGGTTAAGTACAATCGGCTTAGGTAAGAGTGTGAGTCAAGAAAGGCAAGCCAAAGGGAGGAAATTCGTATGGGTTGGAACAATAGTTCTAAGACAATAATTTTTTGTGCATGAGGAAAAGGGGAGAGCAAGAAGAAGAGCTTGGAGCAGGTGCAGTCATGGAGAGAAGATTCTAGAGTAAGCTAGAACGTATTTGGAGCATTTTGGAGTTGAAGATTGTGTTAAATTTTTTGGTATGCTCGTTTAACCATAGACAATGTCACATCATTGTCACTCAACCATAGGCACAAGGCCACCCCCGAGCACCCTAACCTTTACTTAGAATAATTCTGGCAACACTACTCTAGAACCAACAGATAAACCCTAGCTGCTAACTGCAGCAACAACTCAAGACAAGTAAAGCGCTTCTTCTCCAAGGGTAGCACACAAGAGAGAGAGAGAGTCTCCATATCTGCAAAACAAGTACCATAGACAACAACAGTAGTTGCAACTACATTACTCTCTCAAAATTGCGCCATACTTAGAAAGAATATCACCAAGAGTATCACCAAGAGAATCACCAAGAATATCACCAAGAGTATCACCAAGAGAATCACCAAGAATATCACCAAGAGAATCACCAAGAATATCACCAAGAGAATCACCAAGAATGTCACTTGATAGCGCTAGAGAGAGGCCAAGACCAAGATATGACCATATGCCCTTATTTCTCCTTGCAGTTGCAGTTGCAGTTGCAGCTGAAACTGCAGCTCTCCACAAGACTTGCGCACTAACTGAAAATCCAAATGAGCTAAAACATCCTCTATTTATATTAATTTGTACAGTGACTTTTCTGGCTAGGCTGACCTAACTTTCTGGTAATTATAATTTATGTTTATCTTTTTCTTGTGCAGTGGACTTGTATTTCTGGAAGATAATTGTAACACCATGTTTCCCCTAGTCTGTAAAAATAACTATATTGGCCAAGAACTATGGCAAACTCAAAGATGTGAATGTTTGATTTGACGGACCTTTGCATAAAAGGTCAATGAATGTAAATTATATAATGAATATGTGTTGCATGACCGCTGAGAGGGGGATGTGCTAAAAGAGACCACGATGGCTAATGAGAGGTGGTGGAAGGGACTTGGAATGGTTCCGTTAACTTCCACCAAGCCAGTACTGTACTGATTTATACTTGCTCACAAACCAAAGCAACTCTCTGATCTTGGAATGGATTTCCCGTCAGGTTGGTAGGTGGGGAGGCTTCTCAAGAGTTAAAGAGGGGATGGGGGTGAACCGCCCATCCGTATCAGCCCTCAGACCTGACCACGGACGGTGGAATTCGCGCCACACGCAACTTTGCAGATAGAAATTGGAAAGGGAGAGAGCAGTGCGCGCGACGGGGGATCGCAGAAAGAGAACTGGAGAAAACCCGGGAAACGCAGGGAGTTCTGAATACTAGGAGAAGGAGAGTAACCTTCGTCCTGGATTATTTTTCCTGTATCAGGAGAAGGAGAGTAACCCTCGTCCTTGACTTCCATTGAGCTGGAAGTAGGAGACTGAACCTCAAAAGCATCGTGGTCTAGCTCGAGGGTGGCTAGTGGTAAATCCGTTTGGAGTCATTGAGCCTACGGTTGGGTGGAAACGAGCACCCCTCTTAGTAGTTGCATCACGCCTGGTAGATTTGATAAGTGTTTTATACCTTGTATTTCGAACTGAATATCATGAATGCATGCTTGTGTTTATATGCCCATAATAATTTCTGTGTAGAACGATTGCCTGGTGTTTTAAACTGGAAATAATGGATGCATGTGTATGCTTATATGTCGTCGTGGGTTTCTGTACAAATGGTTAAGTCTGGGACCGAAAGGGTAGCTCTCTAAGGTCTCGGAGTCATGGGAGTTTGAAGCCCCGAGAAGTTGAATTTCGTGATTCAAGCTCAGAAGGGATAGCGAGCCCAAATTATAGAAAGAGAGAATACCCTATCATTTGGTTGACGAACGGTTAGAATCCTTTCGGGAATACCCCAGATCTGTTGAGACCGATGGATCTAGAGGAGGAGCGCGGGCTTTAACACTTTGACCCTTTCAGCCTTCGCATGTAGCGATGGGAACCTGAACCGTAGATCCAAGGATCTGACGGAGCCCTATTGACCGTCGATCTTAGCCTTTGTATAGGCAGGAGAGCCGCATTTCGCTGACTCGCGACTTGGAGTGGTCAAGGGTAGGGCTGCATGAACTCACGATCCGCGAGATCGCGACGTGATCATGACCGTTGGATCCAAGGCACGGGAGAACCGTTGGATCAGATCCTTCATGGTTATCGCCTATCGGGGGTTCGAAACTTGAGGGAGTTCCTTTTCGATCGTAGAAGTCGTGAAGTGCCGAGCGTCGAGGGCTCGTGCAAACACGTGACCCATCCGTAAGTGGGGAC
>SNQJ01S0006986.1:151122-175609 GCA_010110895.2 Picea sitchensis | reverse complement strand
TCTTTACCCATGCTTAGATGTCCTGATGATGGGTCCTGATATGGACTCGAAACGTTGACCTCCGATAAACAATACTGTGGTTTCTTCGAATCCTCAAAACATACCTTCCCACATAAATCTTACTGATCAGATTCATTACCTGTACGGTAGGGGGACTCTGGATGAAATCCGCTTTATGGAAAAGCTCAGAGTAAAGATCCAATGAAGAGTAGCAGATCTAGAATTATATATCTTCACTCTTCAGTTTCTTCTTTACCCAGGCTTAGATGTCCTGATGATGGGTCCTGATATGGACTCAAAACGTCGACCTCCGATAAACAATACTGTGGTTTCTCTGAATCCTCAAAACATTCCTTCCCATAGAAATCTTACTGATCAGATTCATTCCCTGTACGGTAGGGAGACTCTGGATGAAATCTGCCTTATGGAAAAGCTCAGAGTAAAGAACCAACGAAGAGTAGCAGATCTAGAACTATATATCTTCGCTCTTCAGTTTCTTCTTTACCCAGGCTTAGATGTCCTGATGATGGGCCTGATATGGACTCGAAACATCGACCTCCGATAAACAATACTATGGTTTCTCTAAATCCTCAAAACATTCCTTCCCACATAAATCTTACTTATCATATTCGTTCCCTGTATGGTAGGGAGACTCTGGATGAAATCCGCCTTATGGAAAAGCTCAGAGTAAAGATCCAATGAAGAGTTGCAGATCTAGAACTATATATCTTCGCTCTTCAGTTTCTTCTTTACCCAGGATTAGATGTCTTGATGATGGGTCCTGATATGGACTCGAAACGGCGACCTCCGATAAACAATACTGTGGTTTCTCCGAATCCTCAAAACATTCCTTCCCACAGAAATCTTACTGATCACAATTCATATATATTTTGGGTCGTTGGGCAATAATTTCTTATATATAATATGACCATGTTTTTGCCATATTATCTTCGGTAATCCCTAATGGAGCTACTAGATACTTGAATACGCTAAGCATCTACTGATGTAATTTTGTCAATGTGAATACAATTACTTCCTTTTTGACATGGGAAAAAAGTTGATCTTGTAACTAAAGGACCATTTTTTGACTACAAAACTAATAAGAATCCAACAAAAAAATTAGGCATGAACATACTTCCACTATGATCCAAGTTCCATGCATGGTGGAATGATTCCCTTTAGATATTTTGCCCAATTATTAACTAACTGAGATTGTCCACAAATTGATCAAAGTTCCAAATTAATAAGAAATTTGTTTTCCTATATTGCTAGATCCCAACAATCAAAGGGAAGTTTGCTACAAGATTAAACAACTTTGTGTTATATCAGGGAGATTCGAATCGAGTACATGTAGACATGGAATTAGCTAAATACCCAATAATATTGGTGACAACGAGTTGAACTAATCCCTTAGACTTCAACTTATATTATTTATATAATAACATTAATACCATTATTTTTTAAATACTATATTTATTTCTCTCATTTTTTGAGCTATTTGTATGTCCAACTACAACTAAATTTCTATATTTAAAATTTATAATAATCAAATTTCACTTTGATTTTCTTCGACTTGATTTTGACTTTTTTCCTCCTCTCTTTCTTCTTTTTCATTTTTTTCCGAAGTGGCAAAACCTATCATAATTTGGTGGTCAATCAACAGGTAGAACAAACATCATTGGCTGCTATCCACGAACATGGCTGACTCATCATTGTTATTCAAAGAAAACCATGCGTTACTCGTGCCAAGTCTAAAATCTCATCGGGTCCTTTGGGGTTACCAACCACTTATGTGGTTGGTAATCAATCTACCTTCCTTTAGAAAATTTCAAGGAAAAAGGGGGAGAGCTCCATGAGGGTTGGCATGTTACCAACACCCACATCCGTTGCTTAAGTGTGTGAGGGTGGGGTGAGATTAATTCCTCAATAAAAAATGTTAATAATAATGTGAATAATATAATATAGTAATATAAATATTAATAGCTACCTAATAGTATACAATTTATATTGAAAACATATGCTATTTATTTATTTATTCCAAGGAAAGCTTCATAGGAAACCTATTACTAATAACACAAATACTATAAAATATAGTAATATAAACATTGATAGCTACCTAATATTATTCTATTTATATTAACAACTTATATTATTTATTCCAAGGAAAACCTTATAGCAAAATCCATGGGATGTTTCTTCACATTCTTTAATGGCATCCCTAATAAACCCAACAACGTAAATCAATGTGTCTATGAGTAAGTTAATCTTGTAACATAAGGGCCATTTTTCGACCACAAAACTAATAAGAATCCAACATAAATTTAGGCATGAACATACTTCCACTATGATCCAAGTTCCATGCATGGTGGAACGATGCCCTTAGAGATTTTGCCCAATTATTAACCGACCTGGATTGTCCACAAATTGATCAAAGTTCCAAATTAATAACACATTTGTTTTCCTATATTTCTAGATCCCAACAACCGAAGGGAAGTTTGCTACAAGATTAAACAACTTTGTATTAACTTAATGAGATTTGAGTCGGGTACATGCTGACATAAAATTAGCTAAATACCCAATAATATTGGTGACAATTAGTTGAACTATTCCTCTAGACTTCAACTTATATTATTTATATAATAACATTAATACCATTATTTTTTAGATAATATATTTTTTTCTCTCAATTTTTTAGCTATTTGTACGACCAACTACAACTGTATTTCTATATTTAAAATTTATAGTAATCAAATTTCACTTTGATTTTCTTCGACTTGATGTTGACTTTTTTCCTCTTTTTTTTTCAAAGTGGCAATGTCTATCATAATTTAGTGGTCAATCAATAGGGAGAACATTCATCACTGCCTGTTATCCACGAACATGGCTGACTCATCATTGTTATTCAACAAAAACCATGCCACCTAAAAAAACCCATTGGTGGTCCATAAGGGAGCATATTTTCCCGTTTGCAAGATGCCTCCAGGTGTTGGGTCTTTAACCTATTTCCTCATGTCTAAGGAAGATGAGCTCTTAGCTAATCATAAGCAGTTTTACCTCTTACTCCAAGACCAAAAGGTGGTTTCAACCTAGATTGTATTTACAAGAAACCCAATATCCCTTGTGTTCATCACTGAACCTACCTCCAGTGGATTTACCTAATATCCCTTGTGTTCATCAATCAAGCTACCTCCTGATTTAGTAATTCATCCTCCTTATCAACAATTCATTTCTTCTTCCGAACCCATAATTTTCTTGAGAATGCATATATGCATTTATCTATTAGAGGCTCCTAACTATGGCATTTGCCACACTTGAAGGGGATACCTTCATAGTCCAAGTTCAATTGAAAATAGTTTGAACTTTTCTGAATTTCCATATACTCTTTGCCATGACCTTGCTAATATTTAAAACAACTAGAATATGGGCTACACCCATATAGACCGAGTCTATAAATGACAAATCATCCACATGAAAAATGTCGAGTGCATTCCCAATTGCCTCAAATACTTGTTGTGACCACAAGACTAGAGGGAGCCTCAGAATGCTCACCCATATCGAGATGATATCCAAACATGAAAACCTTGCATCAAAATCTATATGCCACTTTTGGAGGAAGATTGGTTAAGCACTCCACTTCCACCTTTGGTGTGATCTATTTTCAACTGCACCCACATTCCAAAAGATCCATACCATCCAACCCCTAACCAAAATTAAAGCTCGAGGGGCGTAATTGACTATGGGATCAAAGTTAGTTTTTGTCCATACCTTCAAGGGTTTGGGGTTCATTTTCCTACTTTGAAAATGACCAACAAGGGCTAGGTCCTCCATCTCTAGCATCTCGTTAAGTTTTGTCTTCTCTCCTAGAAAAAGGTTGATTGGAGCTTGCATATTTTGAACACAATGACAACATTTAGGTTTCCTCCCACCTTCCACTTTCTGCAAACCTAAATTATTTGGAGACATGGTTGATGAGACACTCATATGTTGGCATTCCAACATATAACCAATGAAACAAGACTCTTGAAACTTGACATACCTTTGATCTAAACCACGATAAGGGATTTCAACATCAATGCAAGTCTTATCCAGAGCAAAGGCAATGACAAAGTTAGCATTCAAATGACATAAATCCTTGTACTCACCAGTATCATGGTTTAAAACCCATAGATCCTCTAGATTTGACCCATCAAGCTTCTTTGTAGATATATCGTTCCTACATTTAAGAATTTATGGAGATACACCACCCAAACCCTTCACCTCCTTCTCTATTAGGTTGTCATTCCCTATACGATGATTTGAAAGAGCCCATGGCATTTCTCCATGATGGCAACAATCTCTTCTTCCAATGGTATTGATCCCCCCCGGGAAGTTCTCCATGGATTCAACGTGTCTTTAGGAGTGTAGACTGGGGCTAGACAATATTTGTTGGCCTTCGAAATGGATCCTCTGTGTAATATAACACCTCCTCCTCCAGAATTGGCATACCTACACCTTTCTTTCCTCCTACCACCATTGATGTTGTTGTATATACAACCTGCAGTAACCCTACATACACATTGCATAAACCCTCAATTTTATCCTACCTCTAATTTGAGTTTGGTGACGTGCATGACCAAAGTGGCACGCTCATGTTTCTATAGGGCTTCTTCATTAGAGATCTGACCTCCCTAAAACACCTCTAGATTTCACCTTGGCCGTGTGTGACCATAATTTCACCATTACAACAACTTCCATTGTGGATATTTCACTATATCCAAGTACCTCTACAATTGCCTCCATTTTTTATTCCAAAAGAAAGAGATGAGTTGCAGCTAGTACAAGCATACACTTTCATGCTCCTTTCCTTTTTACATATCAAAGTACATATGTTAGCTAACCCTAGTCCACTAGGAAGAAAGGAAAACCTAAGGACACCTCTTCTCAACAACAAGCAAGAACTGGTAACCTCGTAAGCAAGTAAGAGAACCCATCTCCAAAAGAAAACTAAGAGTCATGTCTTAGCCTATGTAGGCTCGAAGGGTAATTAAATGGACTAGGGGTTGACTCTTAATATTGTAACCCAACCAACCATGAACACATTAACAAATCCATCCACATTTCTCTGTATATACATTATCGCTGCCAAAGAGGAGCCATTATGCCTAATCTTTCCCTCATCTTATCATCACATATAATTTTAACTCCCCACTTCATAAAAACTAAACATCTTTAAAGGCAATATTTATTAAGACATACAAGATTTGAACCTTAATTTCCTCATACTAGATACCTAATCCAGGTGGATATTGGTGGCCACCCACCTATTCCAACTGGCTTAAAACAATTTGTTGGCAATTTACTATTCTTAGCAGTTTTTAAGGTCCTAAACTTCTAGGGCCATTTTGAGGGCCTAAATGATGTTTTTTCACGACCATGCACCTTATTAAGATTTAAATGCTTCAATTGAGCCCCCAAAATGAAGCTCCTCATCGATACCTTTACAACGAGTTATTGTATGCCCCAAACAGAGATCGTATGCCAAAGTTACGCCCCTGAGAAGTTGATACACCAAACTACCCAAAACAGGGTCCACAAAATTGTTGGCTTTTCATCTTCCGGGGTTAGGGTTTTGGATTTTCTTTATGTTAAAAAGGCCTTTGGAGCCTCATTGTAACGATCATCTTCTTGCGAATGAGCGTAGCCATCACATCTCTTCTCAGAGATAAGATGCCACCATTTTAGCGAGTCTTTCACTCTGTATTTCTACAGTTTTGTACATTTCACTCATTAATATAACTTGTGCATTATTGTATCTACGTGTTTATGGTAATATCTATGATATATCTATGTTATATTATTAGATACCTGATGTATCTTTGTACATTTATTTATTATATCTCTGCTCTCATTTCGTGCCGAAAATAATCCGGATCAGTGGTATCAGAGCAGATTGCTCTTGATCATTTTTCAGTGCATGTCCCCGACGAGGTCTGAGTATAGCAAGTTGGGTCTCGAGCATGTCTCTCTTGAGGATAATCACTCTCTCACGCCCAAAAAAGCCTCCATGCCAGAAGAAAAGAAAAATCTCAGAGCATAAGATTCTATTAATCTGATGCTTGAGCAAGCTCTCACACGATAAAGGGATGAAATGATGGAGAATTTTGCCCACATCCTTCAACGCCTGCCGATAACAACAGACACATATTCATCAAGCGACCACTTTGGAGGCACCTCTCCTTTCAAGGTACAAGTTAATTTTTATATTCTCGTATTTGAAGGTTAGATAGATGCATATGCCCTAGAAAAATGGTTAAATCTGCTAGAAGGTTACTTCTTTGTTCACAATTTTTTCGACAGGGAAAAGATCACCTTCGCACTCCTTAAAGCTCTCCCCCATGTCAAACATTGGCGGGAAAATTACTGGGAGAAAAGTTCCACAAAGAAGTCTGGAATATATGGGGCCGAGCCCACTTGAGATTTTTTTGCGGATGCGATCAAGGAACAATATTACCCTATTGGTAACTATGATGACCAATACATGAGATTGACCACACTGCGGCAAGAGAGGGGCGAAACAGTGTCAGAGTTCACAAATATTTTCCATACCTCGCGTGCCAAGTTGGGTATCAAAGATTCTTAGCGACATCTGGTTCTGAAATACCTCTGGGCTCTGTATAGGTACATCCAAACTAAAATGGATTTCTTGGACATCTCATCACTAGGAGTTGCCGATTGATATGATGTCAAAATCGAGCAGAAATTTTGGCACCAGAACAAACGAGAGTTCGAGTCTGCAAATCCGCAACAACCAAAGTATGGTAAAGACGACCCTAACAACCAGCCTCTAGAAAACCAATCCAAGACACATGAAAAGAAGGGTAACGAAAAGATGAAGAAGGACACTGGAAAGTGGTGCAATTTCCACAAAATCCCTTGGCACAACACTGATGACTGTCGCTCAAAACAATCATTAGTGGCCGAGATCAAAGAAAAGGAGCCAAACCCTGATTCAGAATTTGATTCAGAAAATAATGGGAGAAGACCGATCATCGACATAGACCCCACTACTAATGTTCTGATTGCAACAATTCAACCAGAAGAACCATCAGATTCTGAAGAGGGGGAGCGCCTTTTTCATTCACAAATGTGGGTGAAGGGGACCCCACTGTATTTTATTGTTGATAGTGGAAGCCAGAAGAACCTCATCTCAACAGAGGTTGTCAAATAATTGGGATTGTCGACAACACCACACCCGCAACCATACAACATTGGGTGGCTTCACCAGGGACGAGATCTTCGTGTCAGCCAACAATGCCGATTTTCATACGGCATCCAACCCTTCAAGGATGAGGTATTATGTGATGTTTCCCCGTTGGATGTCTGTGATGTTCTTTTGGGCCAGACATATATGTGGAAGCGCCATGTTATTTATGAGTCTCGACCTCGTAGTGTCATTATTACTCTAGGGGGTTATCTCTACAAGATACCAGAGGTAGTTCCGACTACTATCCCACCAAAAGAATGTCGTAAGGTAATCTCTCATACTGCAAAATTCAACCTCTTCACAATCTATTCAAAAGGTGAATAGAAGAACGCTACAACCACTGCAGCCTTGGCCCAAGACCTTTCTATCCAACAAAAACACATTACAGAAGAGAAAGAAGATATTATTTCTTCACCTACAAGGGTGCCTACACACTGCCCAGTCAAGCTAAGATACAACAGGTTGATTGAAAAAATTCAACCCTGCCAACGACATGTTCGTGACATCCTTCAACAAGCTAAGCAACACAACTTCTCCAGCAAGACAAGTAACTCACAAAGATTCAGATTCAACAAACGCTTTCCCCTCTCCCCCGAGAACTCAACACAATGGAGACCATTGCTTCATAAGGAGGGAGGATTGATCCATTTGGATATCGGTGGCCACCCACCTATTCCAACTGGCTCAAAACAGTTTGTTGCCAATTTACTATTTTTAGCAGTTTTTCAGGTCCTAAACTTCCGCGACCATTTTGAGGGCCTAAACGACATTTTTTTCACGATCGATCACCTTACTAATATCTAAAGACTCTAATTGAGCCCCCAAAATGAAGCTCCTCATCGATAGCTTTCTAACGAGCTATCGTGCGCCCCAAACGAAGATCGTATGCCAAAGTTATGCCCCCGAGAAGTTGATACACCAAACTACCCAAAACAGAGTCCACAAAATTATTGGCTTTTCATTTTTCGGGGTTAGGGTTTTGGATTTTATTTATGTTAGAAAGGCCTTTGGAGCCTCATTGTAACGATCATCTTCTCGCGAATAAGCGTAGCCGTCACATCTTTTCTCAGAGGTAAGCTGCCACCATTATAGTGAGTCTTTCACTCTATATTTCTACAGTTTTGTACATTTCGCTCATTAATAAAAATTGTGTATTACCGTATCTCTGTGTTTATGGTTATATCTATGATATATCTCAATTATATTATTGGATACCTGATATATCTCTGTACATTTCTTTATTATATCTCCGCTCTCATTTCGTGCCGAAAATAATCCAGATCAATGCCCCTACTTATAATTCAAATATAGTGCAACATACACTTTGTATAGAGTACATCAATGTCAAGCACAAGCATAAGGTCCTCTTTTTAAAGGATTTGCAAAAACATAGTACCTTTTCAAAGTAAAAATGTATACAAAGTTGTTAATAGTGACTTTCTCACAACTACCTCATATTCAATTTTCTAATACATTTTTACTTTGACTCTATTAGATTTGGTGTTTTAACACATTCTTACTTTATTGTGATTTTGAGAACAACACACCTCTAGTTTTATTTATGGTTGTAAGTTAAAAATCCCACAATAATAGTAACCACAAGGTATTGGTCTTTCCTATTAATATATGAGAAAGTATATTTTCTTGTTTAATTTTTTTTTTAATATTCAGACATTCTCTTCATCCGAGTTCAAATCTTTGATGATATATTTTGGCTTGTTGTGATAAGGTTAAAATGATAGATGCTCCCTAATGGATGTGTCTCTGGATGTCTTGACCCTTGCTAAGTCATAACTTATTGATATATCTAAAAAAATATCAAATTCATACACTGAACATACGAACCATAACCTAAATCACTCTAACAAATTACCAATTCTATTAAAAAATTATATAAACATGTTTAAAAACAACTTCTAAAACTATAAAATGTCTCCGCTTTCTCATCCTAAGAAACCATTTTCCTAAGAGAAGCACTTCTAGATCCAAAAGATTTCATCGGTTTCGTATGAAACATCTCATAATTTCAAAAGGCGTTTTAACGTAAGAGAAGCACTCTCCAAAAAGGTTAGAATCCATCTATTCTCAAATATAAAGCTGCCATGGTTTCTTGAAGGCCCGTTGGAGGAAGAGAGATGCAGAGAGGCTACTGAAACCTTGAGGAAGAGTAGTAGGGTTTTAGATTCGAAGGTCCTTGTAATGGAGACGTGGTGGTTGTTTCCGCTGTTGGTCACATGCCTGGCAGTAGGCACTGCTGCCGACGGTATCAACGGATGCGGAGGTTTCATCGAGGTAGATTTTCATTTCATTATTCAGATCTGATTGATCCTTTTGCTGTAATCACTACATGCTTTCATTTATTCATTGTGATGCAGGCAAGTCCGTCTTTGACAAAGTTGAAGAAACCTTCGGATCCGAAGCTCGACTACTCTCACATTGTTGTATGTTCTCTCCCTTTCCCCTTTCCTTCTTCAGTTCATATCAACTTTAAGTCATTCAAATCAGAAGAATTTGATTTAGCTTTGATGATGATCAGCCGCTTAATGAGTTCAAGTTTATTATGGAATTAGTCTACAATACGATTTACCCCATTGGGGTATTAGTTCATTGTTGAGGTCAACAAATTGTTAATCCATTCACCAAGTTTCTTTTCTCGATTTGGTTTACCCTACTTGTATGACACGAGTTTCACAGGAACGAGGCCGAGTGCAGATCCCAGGCCACGTACTCACAATCGAACTTTTTTTAGAGGGAGGCCTGGCCAATTTGTCTTCCTTAGTAGGTTCAACCTAAATTTCAGATAATGTAAAAAGAGAGGACTCTAGAAGACCAAGTAACTCGGTATGGGATGAATGCATAACAAAGGGCAAGAGGGCTTGAGAAGACCAATCCATAATGGTACCTATGTATAACAAAGAGCAAACCAACTCTTGCTATCTGTAATTGGCATAAGATATCATCTAAGCCCTTTGGCTCTTGTAGCACTTAAAAAAATCGGCTGTTTTACATACACTCCAACAAACATTTATTAGAGGAACACTAGGCAGTGAAGCTACATTTTTGAATTTGAATGATGTGCCCAACACTTTTGGGATTTTCCACGTTCACCTTGTGCTCAGCCACAGGCACGTCCTAACTCAACATATCGCTTTTCCATCGGGTAATCATCTGGAGTTCTTCTCGCCCACGTCATGGAGGAGGTCATCTCTACGTTCCTAGCTCTGTCCCAGGTTGGAACCGCGAACCCTTCTTAGGGGCTTTCTCTTAGGTTTGTAAGCTGAGAGAAAGGCTTCACATAGCTGCTATGTTCCACATCTCACAGGTTTGTAAGCTGGAGGATGTCTCCTATAACTGCATTCATCAACAATTTTTGTGGGGTTTTGGGTAGGGCTGGCCTCTCAAACTGAAAATGATTGGTTTTGTACAGAACTGGCTGGTTCCATGAGTGAATTAGCCGGTTTCGTATGGAACTGATCTTTGCAGTCTGAACCGTCCGGTTCTGTACTGTGCCTTATGGGTGTGTGTTGGCCCACTAAGTTCACCTAAAAATCAGAAAAAATATAAAATCTATATCCCTAAACCTAATTCTAAACCCCACCCCTATCTAAAACCCCACACTTTGCATATTTGTGTCTAATCGCTTGGATTCACACAGATGTACATGAATCTATATTTTTTTAATCAAAATTTGAATATTTTATATATTTTTTGGTTGATCGGTTTTTAATCGATTGTGGTCCAATTTTGGTCTGATTCTGATTTTTGAGGTCGATTGATTCAGTAACTGGTTCGGTTCTGATAACATTGATTAACCTATTACCATTATAGTAATCTAATTGGAATACCCTCCCTTAATGATCACATGGAAACCAAACGTTTGTCCTAGAATACAAATTTATCTGGACCAATGCATTGAAGATGTCTGCAACCCGCCTATCAAATTCACTTCAAAAGTCAGATTTTGAAGTTATAACCAGATGAGAAGTAATACTATCTGAATGACATGTAATTAGCATGGTGTATGCTGAGAAAGTCATCTCACCACCCCCCTGTTCGACCACAGACTCTTTAGCTATATGAGAGTCAATGTTCACTGAAAATTTCAGCCTCTACTTACTGCAAATGTATAAGCTGATTTCAACTTCAAAATGCTGCTCATATCTACACCTAGGTACCAAACTGTATCAAATTTCAAAACCAAGCCTCTGGGCTTGGCCATAACTTGTAGAGAGTCTCATCCACATCGACAAATTTCTCTCCCTCTATAGATAGGTACCTCTTTCCTTCGTGACATTTTGGAGTTGAAGGACATAACCCTTGAGCATGGATGGATGGGCCCCATCTCCGCAGTCTTCCTCCGTTTTCGGACACTATAGGGCCACCTCAAAGTTCTCTGGGCTAGGAGGAAACTCTCTTCATTCCCACCCACACAAAAAATCTTTCTTGATGTTGACCTCACCAAATCTCAGCAGGCGGAACTCAAGGTGTCTAGACACCGGGTCACATCGGCATGGAAAGAAGGTAAGTGGGCAATTATTCGAGACCTCAAAGCCATCATCCACGATTCGCCCCTCCTCGAATACTCTCGTCCTTGGACCAAATGACGGTCTAGTTTGGCTCGGGGACAGGTTAGGGGGGAGTGGACCCACCATCTCCATTGGTTGCTGGAACTGTAATGGTGTGTTTTGGTCTTCACTGGGTACACTTCGGGATGCAGTTGGGTCTTATGATCTCCTTTTCCTCGCAGAGACACACATGAGCCCCATACGGACACCACCCCCCATCCATGGGTACCATTAGGCATGGTCTTGTCGACAGGAGACCAGGTCCAACAATGTCAGAGGGTATGGGGGAGTCACTTGTCTTATACGAGATTCCCTTCAGAACAGGGTTACTATGTTGTCTTTGGATGAGCATGCCATATTTTTGTGGGTTCGGTTCCATCGGAGCAATCCCCTCCTTCGAGATATGTACATTGCAGTTTGCTACTTCCCCCCACTCTCGTTGCACTTTGCACTTCATAGGGATTTCAAGGGGGACCCTTTCATTGACCTTTATGCTGACATCTCCCAATATTCTATACTTGGGGAGGTCATTCTTCTAGGTGATTTTATTGCCCGCACTAGGAACCTATAGATATCTCTTCGTGACAGGGCCGGGGATGCATTTTGTCTTTAGGAGTTAGAGCCAGAGTCCATGGGCCTTCATCGGAGTTCGTACGACAGATATGGGCCCCTCACAGGTTACGAGAGACACCTTTTGCAGCTAGGGGAATCCCATGACTTTCTGATCATGAATCAACTCCCCTGTTTTCTGGGCTCAGGTGACTTTACTTGCTTCCCCCACAGTGGGGTGGCCAGTGTGGTTGACTACGTCTTGGCCAACTTGAATCTCCTCCTATATATCCAATGCTTCTCTATATCTCGTCTCCCTCTGGTAGACCATGCTCTCCTCTCCTTCTCCCTTTCTACATCGCCCCCCCTCCCCCCATCCGGCCACCCTCCTATACTACCTTCCTCTTTGATAGAGATTATGCAGACTCCTACACTACTCACCTTAAGGAATTGCTCCCCCCCCATCTCCCACGTTAGATCACTAGACACCACCACAACTAAATACGAGATTCTTTCCATGGTCCTCGTAGAGGTAGCCCTTGATTCCTACCCCCACTCTACTCATTAGCGTACCCATAAGCCTACCACTAGCTCCTGCCCCATGAAACACTGGCTTGATGATGAATGTAAATCTCTCCATAAGCAGCTCTGTCTCACCCTCACTCATGACCCATCCTCCTCCCCTCGCCTCTGTAAAACATACCGTCAACTTGTTCGCCGTAAAAAGCGAATGTTTCTCTCTCGGAGTAGACGAGAACTTTGTGAGGCACTCTGCCACTCCCAAAAAGCCTTCTGGCTGCCCTTTTCCCTAGAGACCATGCCACCCACCCGACGTTGACCCCCTGTTTTCCCACACCACCTCCCTTTATGAAATTCCTGGACAACATCCCATCCGCATCTCCTCCTCCCCTTCCTTGTGCCACTTCCTCTTCGAGCGAGACATCAGGAGAGCAGCCAGAGCTATGAGTACCAATAGAGCAGCAAATGAGGAAGGGCTTCAGGCCGAGTTCCTTAAGCATGGAATTTGGTCTCTTGAGTCTTATATTGCTGATTTGTTTAACCGGGTGGTATGTTCAGGTTTCCCTCCCTCATGGACACGACACATTACTCATCCTATTCACAAATCGAGGAGTAGTTCCGATCAATGTTGCCAGAGCGCAGAGCGAAGCGGGAGTGTTTTTAGGAAGCGGAGCGTCGGGAGCGTCATTTTCAAAAAATCCTTGGGAGTGAAGCTTCCCGGAAGCGTCCATTATATATATATATATATATATATATAAATTTTTATATATATTGCGTTTATATTAAAAAAACATGCAGAAAGACAAATTAGCTTTAGAATGTATGAAAACATGCATATTTGTACATTGTAACATTAAAATGGCATCCATAGTAGTAAGTAGTAGTACATCAATGATTAATCATTTAAGCATCAACCATTTAGAATCTAGCAATTACAAACTTACAAACCAACATACAAAATTTTAAGCCATATAATAGAAAGTAGACCATTAAGTTATGGAATGAAATCAGTCATCTAACAACTGTCAACAATAACATGAGTCATGACCAAATAGTTATGATTACAAAATAGGCCATCTGCATTGAATTATGAAGATTGAAAGGTCCAAAACAATAAAGTTTAAACTGTGCTAGACTCTAGAGTCTAATTGCTAAATGCTATGAATCTATCATCTATAGACTGAGATGTAAAGTAATGAAGCGCCCCATGGAGCTTCCTGTCACTAAACCATTTTGTAACTCTCCAAGTCACATTTTTTTGCAACATCTTCGAAGTATAGGATTGGTTTCTTGGGTTAATTATGCTAATCAATTTAAGGTAATTTGCACTTCCACTCTAATCTATAATGACTTAGCTTAATTGACTTTAGGGTTTCCCCCTAGGCTAGGGTAGTTTCCTAAGTCCTTAGTCTGAAGTGCCAGAAACATAGCCAGTGTAAGATCCACAGAGAGAAACTCTATAACATACCATGAGAGCAACTCTATAACAACATTTAGTACAGATTTTTAGCACAATCCATAGTGTTCGATTACCAGATTTAAGTCATAGAATCAGAGCCAAGGTAAAGTTCCACAAATGCTGTTAAAGAAATAGAAGAATAGAGCAATAGGCCAACAAGATTCATTAAGAAGCGCCCATTTTGCACCTTGGAGCGAGCTTCCGAAATCCGGAAGCGGGCTTCTGGAGAAGCTTCCATGGAAGATTCGCTCGAAGCGGGGTTCCGAGGGTGGAGCGCGGGGGGGGCGGGGGGAGCTTCCGGTAACATGTTCCGATCCAAATAATTACCGGATTATCATGGTGGGTCACACATTCTCTAAGCTTTGCGCCACAGTGTTACACCAGTGGTTGTTCGAGGAGCTGGAGAAGCACCATCTTAGGGCTAGGGGACAAGTTGGCTTCCGCCCAGACTACTAGACGATTGATCATGTCTTTATGCTTTGAGCCATTATTGAAGAGGCTCGTCATCGCTCTTCGAAGGTTAACACTTGCTTTTTAAACTTCCGGAAAGTGTTCAACATAGTTTCGAGAGATGCATTATTCCAGAGGCTCCGTGACATTGACATATTTGAGACCTTCCTAGTAGCCATCACGAGGCTGTATGAGTCAGTTTTGGGATGCCTCAGGATGGCACATGGCCTTTCCGATTTCATTCAGAGTACCATCGGAGTAAAACAGGGGTGCCCCCTCTCGTCGACACTCTTTGGGATTTATATTGATGAGCTAGAGTCTTTCCTCCATGAGCATATCCAGGAGGGGGATGGCTATCTTCTACATCAGCTGTTGATCTCTCTGCCCTTATTCGCTGACAACTTGGTCTTGTTAGCCTCCATTTCTGAGGGCCTGCAGAGATAGATCGATGCTTTGGCCAACTTCTGTGACCTTCGACAACTGACGGTCAACCTCGGTAAAACTAAGGTTCTGATCTTCAACGCATCGAAGAGCTCTCTTACAGACTTAGATTTCTACTACCGGGGGGCAGAGATTGAGATCACCACAACCTACACTCATCTGGGAGCACAATTCACAGGGCCTTGTTTCGGTATGCGACATGCTCTTCAGCCTCGGCTTAGTAAAGGATACGGTTCCCTGGTCCTCATCGAGAGACAATACTTCTTGGGTTAGTTTCACGATATCTCGACCAAGCTCTACCTCGTGGAGGCGATTATCAGACCCACAATTCTCTATGGCTTTGAGATTTGGGGGTCGAGCTTGTTACAATTAGAGTGGGTCAGGTTGGAGAGAGTCTAGACCCTTCTTCTTAGGCGTATCATCAGTTGCAAGTGGACGATTCCACAACCCATTATTCAGGTAGAGTTTGGTGTCCACCCATTCTGCCTCGAGGTCATCTCCCACTTGGTTTCTTTCCTTAATAGAGTCAGATCTTTCAGAGACTCTACCATTGGGAGAGAGCGATACCCCTACCTCGTTCTTTGCTCCTCTGTGGCTCTTGCTTTGAATCCCCCCTCAGGTCGTACACGTGGTTGGTTCTTAGAGGTGTCTCAACTTCTCTAATGGATGACTATCTTCCCAGAGCACCTCCCCCCATTTAGTTTCTCCCTTGATGCACCGCGCCATCTCTTTCCGACTAGAGAGGTACTGAATCAGACTATCAAAGAGGACATCTACATGCTGTACATTCAGGTCACTTGGACCTCACCCCCGACGACCCTGGGCTCGAATATGTCCTTCTATCTAGATCATTTTTGGGAGCTGAGGGATGGCATCATCGCTCGCCACCCTTATATTCACAGGCATTGGATGCTCTCACTTAGGATCCCTCTGGGACAGCTCCGGGTTGGATCTCATCGACTTCGGATTGAGACAGACTACCATATACCACGGTCGGATAGGATCTGCCAGATGTGCCACTTACAAGAGTTGGAGACAGAGATGCACCTCATCTTCAGGTGCCCCATATACTATGAGATCAGAGGATGCTACCATTGCCTCTATAGGGACTCAGGGGGTTCACTCTCTACTTTCTTCTTGTACCGGGATCAAAGATGCCTATCCCTCTTCATCAGGGAGATTTTCAGCCACAGATCTCAGCTCCTGCACGCTATGCCCCGCCTTGGGATGACCAAGATGATTACCTCATACTTTCATCCATTAGATCAGAGCAACAAGTGATAGGCAAATCCCCATAACGCCCCATACAACAAATTGGTGAGACCTCGTGTCTCTCCTTAGCCTCCCACTTGGGGAGTCAGATCGTTATCTTCGAGACTGGTTCGGAGGTGCTGAACTGTACATCAGTCCATGCATCCTCAGAGAGATAGAGGGATTAGCTCCAGACAGATCTAGAGCAGGGCATCCCCTGCCTGTGAGACTAACTCCCAGATTCAGATGAGCTGCCAGAGATCTATCCAGAGTTTCTTTCTTTCGACCTCAGATGCTAGGAGTATACCTCGCTCCTACAAACCCCCCTAGGATCAGACGATTGGACCCCCCGATAGTCCTTGAGGACTCTGACAGCGAGCTAGTGCCCAGTTCACCCCCCTCGCCCTCGACCATCATACCCGAGAGATCTTGACAGCCTCATTGTCATACCTCACTCTCTCTTTCTCTGTCTCTCTCTTTTGACATACTTTTTGAGTCGGATATTCTCACTTATATATTTTGGATCACCATACTTTTGTCACGGTTACATACATTTTTTGAGGCTACATTATTTTAGATTTCTTTCTTTATATTATTCTCAACATTATCTAGGAGTTGCGTTTGCACTCCCACACTGTACTCATACTTTTTGTATTCTTCAGTCCCATTGACCTACTTTTGTGGTCATTCGTTGCACATTAATAGAATTATCTTATCTTATCTCTTGTGTTTGAGCCACATCGACAAATTGCCCTACCTATGGGTGATCTAGACCTACAAATGGCACCACCTATGGTTGATGCACCTTTGCAAATTGCACCTCTCTACAATTGTTTTCATTTAAGCACACACCAAATTGACTTGGCTCTACCTTGGACAAATCTAGTGCTACTGCAGGAACCGTGAGTGCTTTCCTCCACTCATTATCTTCTTTATCAACCCGATACTCATCAACATTTGAACCAACAAACAAATCAATGCATGCCAAATCAATAGGACCTTGTTGAGCACACTGCTCGCTTTCTTTTTCTTACTGTCCACTTTTCCCTTCATTACTAGATTGTGGAAGTATCTCAGAACCTTGTTGAGCACATTACTTGCTTTCTTTTTCTTACCTTCCACTTGTCCCTTCATTAATTTTATGTGGAAGTATATGTTTTCCTTTTTATCTCCAACCCTGTTCTTCTCTAGCTCACCATTTGAATCAACTTCTTTTCCAGCTTCTCTTGAAGCGTTCTTGGCATCTCCTACTTCCTGTGTTACTTGCATATCATCACATCATCACATGATGATTGTCCACCATTTTGCACTTGTCTTCTTTCTAGATACACTGATGTTTTAGTCAAACCAACCACCATCAACTTTATCTGAACTTTCAACATTTTTTACATTTTTGCTCACAAAATTTGATGTACGAGGATCTAAATGCCAATAAACTGGTTAAAATATACAACAAAAACAATTTTCCACCCATGGCGTCATCATAAGCAATTGAAACAAGATTTTTAAATATCTGACCTTTGGTTTCTTCCCAACCATGCCTCCTCATGTGTGATGAATGTCACTCCTTTGGTGGAACTCTTATTCAACGAGTATATTTTTGTATGCATTGCTTCCATCCAAAATCTATTTTGCATTGATTTTGCTATGCAATATCTTTCGACAGCGAACCAACACCTTGGTTGCCCCTTTCGCCCTCAGTTATCAGGATCATGAGACTTTGATATCATCCTCATTTCTCTCTTTTTAACTCTCTTTCTTGATCAACACATAGATGTCTAGTCTTGGACTCTCACTTTGTATCATTACACCTAGACACTTCTAGACACTTTTGAAAATATAATTACTTTTCAAAAATATCTCAAACTACTTCTCGCATGTTCGCACAGAACCTGTGTGGAAGTTTCTGTTTGAGCTATAATTGTCAACATGGATTCCTTAGGAACTTTTTTGTCAACTTTCTTGTAAAAGGCTTCCTTTTTCTATCCTCTTTTCTCTTGGTCTCCTAGCCTTATGGCTCCCTCAAAGCAACTGTATTTGCTTTCCAGGGCTGCGTTACTTGGGTCACAACCATGTCTACAATTGTCAAATTCAGTGTTATTAAAACCGGTCCGGTTCGACGAAACCGACCGATCGGACTGGCCATTTGAGCAAAAACAGTGATACTGGCGACCCAGAAACGTTTTTGGCCGATTCCATATTGAATCGGCCGGTTCTGTACAACATCCGTATGACGCACTTAAAGGCGCGATTTTCAATTTTTTTAGTGCCTCTGGAAATTTTGGCAATGGGGGATTAGATGCTTTTGTTTTCCAGCTGCAACACGTGAGGATGCCCCGATAGTTAATGAAATGTGGAGTGACCCTGCAATTCAGGCTACATTTGCAAGAAGAAACAAGTTGCATGTCCTCCCTGATGTTGCTAGTTACTTCTTGGAAAGGGTTGTTGAGATATCAAATAATACGATCCGCCAGAGTCTGACATTTTATATGCTGAAGGAGTGACTCAAAGTAATGAGTTGGCATTTATAGAATTTTCACTTGATGATCATAGTTCAATGTTAGAGCCCTATAATGAAAACTTTGATCATCCAATACCACTTGTGAAATACCAACTTATCAGAGTAAATGCCAAAGGATTGAATGAAGGATGTAAGTAGCTTGGAATGTCTGAGGATGTGCGAGCTATAATCCTCTGTGTTGCTATAAGTGCATATGACCAAGTGTGGGTTGAAGACAATTCTACCTTGAGAAATAAGATGATCTTGAGTAAAGGACTTTTCGAGAATGTTGTGAAGCATTCATGTTTCAGAGATACACTTGAAAATGATGAGCAGAGGATTGGTCCAGGCATTGTCAAACGGTTTTGAGTTACCCATTGAAATTAATTGTGAAGAATGTTGGAGTGAATGGAAGTGTTGTGGTGAAAAAAGTTTCTTTCAAGTATTGATCCCAAATATGGTTACAATGTTGCTACAGGCAAATAATGAAGACTTGATGGCAGCTGGAATAATTGATCCAATCAACTCTGTTGCCGCCTTTATACACACCTCGAGTGACGTGGAAGAAATCTTCAATCCACTAGGTGTGTCCTTGGGGGCAAGTCTTGAGTCTAGGGGTTGTCACCTGATCCTCGACTCCTCCGTCTAGGCCAACTCCTAGCGAAGCCAAGGGGGGTAGTACCTAATAAAAACTAATCTAAGGCTCACACTAAATCTAAGCACAAGTAGTATTCTAGTTCTTTAAAGACAAGAACAATATAACAATATATCAACCTACACTAGCAACATATATCATTCATTCACTATGATTGCTTATGAAAGAGATATTCAAAACATAAAAGATACTTGCATTTGAAAGATAATGAAAATAGATATTGTTGCTTGCAAGTAAATAAAAATAAGCAATAAATTACTTCAAGATAAAAGGAAATGCTTGACTTTGTAAATGCTTGAAGTAAAGGCTTTAAGAGTAAATGTAGTGAGATCAGTGCCAATTATTGCAAGATATATGTAAATGCTGCTGAAATGAAGATTGCGATGTAAGTGTTCTTGTAGAATTTTATTTAGAGTTGATTAGATGGAGTGACTGTTGTGAGTGCAAGTCACTGTGGTATGTGTGCAGTTTGTTGCAAGAAAAGTAAATGTAATCTAGATTTGGCCTTTAAGAGGCTATCCCTCAAATTGGATGCTGAACTTGCCAGAGGTCCTACAGAGAGAGTATCCCTCTGACTTCACACACAAATTCAGGAGAATGCTGGATGTCCAACACGGGGAGAACCTAGATTTCAAAATTCCCGTCCGACTTCACAAACAAACTCCCTTGCATTTCCAATTAAGCAATAACAACTTAAAGATTTCCCTATTAAGACTACTCTGCACTGACTAACCCCTGTTTTGATGTACGCCACACCAAAGATCAAGCCAAAGCTTGTAGTGGAGGGGACAGAGCAATACTAAGGGGAGCTGAGGGGAATTGTTTATTTTCCAAATTGAAATAACTGAAAATAAATGCTGAAATTGAAATCTACTCTATGAAATTGAAATCTAACTCCACTAATCTAACAAAAAGAAACCTACTCTAATGTTTTGCGGTGCTTATGATAAATTTTATGGTTAATTTTAGCTTTCCCTTTAGGTGAGAGTTGTAAGCATAAGCAAAAAGAACCAAAATGAGCAATCACACAAAGACACCGTTCCCCCTAGGGGGATTGAAGAGTGGGGACTAGGTGGCCCACTTATTTTATTGATGAGATTTACAATGATCTTTTTGGGATGCTTGTGGTCCCTTATATGGACGAGCCCACTAAGCTTACAAGTTTTCCAGAGTCTTTATTGAAGAATGAGATGCTCCCGGGGTTGCCGGATGCTCCAAATATTAAAAAAAGGCCAGAGTCTCCCCTTGGCTGTTCGCAAACTTGCAATAAACAGCAAACTTATTGGGGCAAACGATTCCCAAAATGCTATTGGAAAACCCTGCAAAAAGTGTTAGTCCATGTACAAAAATTATGGAAAAATGTCTAAGTGATTTCTACACTAAACTAGCTAAATTAAGCTTAACTAAGCAAGAAAAGAAGGCCTTTTCTTAATGATATTACTTGCTGTCCTAAAACAAAAAGCAATATCAAAAAATTTGCCCGAATTTAGATTTTAAACTCTTTAAAAGGAAACTATCTTTAGCCTTGTGGTCACTTATAGAAACATGACCACTAAGCTTACAAGTTTTCCAGAGTCTTTATTGAAGAATGAGATGCTCCGGGGGTTTGACAGTTCAAATATTAAAAAAGGCCGTAGTCTCCCATTGTTCGCAAACTTGCAATAAACAGCAAACTTATTGGGGCAAACGATTCCCAAAATGCTATTGGAAAACCCTGCAAAAAGTGTTAGTCCATGTACAAAAATTATGGAAAATGTCTAAGGATTTCTCATACCAAACTAGCTAAATTGCTTAACTAAGTAAGAAAGAAGGTTTTTCCAATGAAATTACATTTGTTTGGTCCTAAAACAAAAAAGCAATATCAAAATTTGTCTCTAATTCTATCTAAACTATTTAAAAGGAAACTATCTTTAGCTTTAAGATTTTACTTGTAAAACTAGCTAAATAATAGATTGCAAGCTAGATCTATTCAAAGAAATGGAACTTTTATAAATAGAGATCTATTCTACTTGCTTTTGATATGCAAAGAGATGATTCTTTAGATATAACTTTAAAAAATGAAAATCAAGCTTTGCATGTATATGTAACCAAAGAACAATTGATTGAGAAGGTTTTGAGAAAGAGAGAGAAAGTCTTGCTCAAGAATTAAATCCTTGGGCTATGGGGTCTCTTGGTGGAAGGTAGAGGGAATCTGTTCCTGCAAAGTCTAGAAGTTTGTGGAGGATTGCACTCAAATGCTCCACCTCTTCAAGCTTGAGAACTTGAAAGACTTAGCCACACTTGCCAACAAACTTGTTAAATATGGAAATCCCTACACATGAAATCTAGATAGTATGCAACTAAACAAAGTTAACATACAAATCTTTAGCCGCATGCATGGAGAATAATGAAATCTAAATAACAAACAAGTTAAAGAGATACATTACTCAAGGGCCAATTAAACAAGAAAGAACGCAAAGGAAACTAATCTACGATTACCTAAAATAATTAACCAATGAACATCAAACATCCACACATGTAGCACCATACACCATTTGACCTCCAAAGTCTTCTTATTCATTCTTTAGAGAGTATACAAAATAGCATTACAATAGCATTAGGTCCTTTCCCCAAGCTCCAATTAGTTTGAGAGGAGAGGTCGACTTGGTTATATAGCAAACCGGGTGACATTCCCAAAGAGGGGGGCCCGCCAGTTTGAAAGTGAAATGGACAAATGGACTCATGGATTCAAGCCATATCTCACACAAGGTGAGTTAACTTGCGACAAGTGAATGTGAGAGTGGGAGAGGAGGTGCCACATAGCCAAGGGAAGGTGGCGACCTCCCTTGAGATCTTCACCCTCACTCTAAATGCGCCATCTAGCTCAAGAGGTGCACATCCCTTCTTGGGATTTTCACCCACTTGCCACATCTCCTTCTTAACTCGTCCCACAACTCGTCTTAAGTGCTTCTAAGAGCTAGTGAACAGTGAGAGGAGGAAGAGTTAACTAAAAACATGTCTCAAACATGTTTCCACAAATATAGCTTTGCTGTTTTTTGTCTTTATTTTGACTTTTATTTACCTCTTTCGAGAGAAAATCATTTTTATTGAGTAAAACTCAATATTTACCCTCGACAAGGTGGTACGTAGGTAAAGTGGGTATTCTGAGTGTGAAAACGAATACCCACAAGGCATATAATGCCTCCTAGTACTACTTTTTTAACTTATTCATCAATTACTATTAAAATATCCTGATTTTGCAGGAAGTTTTTTATTTGCATAAAACATTAAAAAACCTAAGGGGGACTTAGTGCATTTCCACGAGACTCTAGGAGTATGCTTAGCATGGTAATATACATGAGACACTAGACTTAGATGACCAAGCTAAGGCCTAACCATCAGTTCACACTCCAACTTTGAAGGAAATGAGTAAAAAACCTCAAAAATTATAACTCGCTTAAAAATTAATTCAGGCAAGAAATAATTAATGAGTGAAAAAAACACTCTAGAGTTATGCACTCATGATTAAGTCTTAGGAGGCTAAGCCTGTTACAAGTTCATCATGCTAAATTCATCTTATTACGACTTCCCATACGGGGTATGGAAATGCGGTATAGAAGAAGAAGAAAAGAAAAGGGGCCATACTGGCTGGTTGGACTTGTGAACTCTGAATTTTGAGCAACTCCTTGCTCAATCTTTGGTGGCTCAACTGCAAGTCCATCCTAGTGCAACTTGGTGGGTAACAAGCTCACTCAAACAAAATGACACTAAGGCTAGGATACTCGGTGATATTTTGGTTATATGCACTTTTACTTGCTATATAAATGAGAATCTTTGTATATTTGTGTATAAATGGTTTGGATTCATATTGATGCACATGAATATATATGTTTTTTTTCAAAATTTGAATATATTATGTAGTTTTTGGTCGACTGTTTTTTTTTCCGGTCTGGTCCGGTTTCGCATTTTTGGGCGTCGACTGGTCCGGTTTCCAGTTCTGACAACATTGCTGTCAATATGAATTAAAAATGTATACCAAAAGACAAAATCAGAATTAAATGCCTTATCTCTTCTCTTCTCCAACTGCCAGCTTCTTTCCGCTGTGATATACCATTGCCACACACCTCTTGCTCTACCCAACGCTGCTTTTAGATTCCTTTGCTACTTGGAAATTGCTCTCCTTCATGCTGCTCGTGGATACATCCCTGTAGCTTCCAGCTTTGGATTTCTCTGCTCCTGGGAGCCAATTCTGTGCATGCTGTCACACTTATCCCTCCAAATTTATTTTCCACCTTGAGATAAGTTCCTGCCTCAATTTCCCTGTCTGTGCCAAAATTTGTGTAAGAAATGCTTTCTTTTTGGTCCAAAAAATACCTTGTTTTTTATGCACAATTTCCTTGATTTATATGCACAAAATTCTGTTTCCAGCTTGTTTCAGGGTTGTTTTCACACTTTGGGTTGTATCACTGTCCCACATGCTAGTTTCTCTCCATCTTGGCATTGTCTGTACAGTCTTATATGGTTCCATATGGAATATACCTCATTTTCTGTGCCCATCTGTACCTTGTTTTCTGTTCTCCTGTCCGCCTGTTCTGTGGGTTTTTGTGCAAATTAGTGTTACGGTTTACCGGTATTGTGACTTCAACTGATGATTCTCCGACTTTAAAATGGATTGCCAGCTAAATCACATGACACGAGGACATGGGACATGGAGGACACGGAAATATGAGTGTCTGACACGGGACACGTCGACCCCGGAAATAGGACATAGAGACACGTTTCAGTTTCTAAAAAACTTGGATCTTTACATCTGTTTTATTTTTGTATTTGTAATTTGTAATTTTTTTTAATATATATACATACATTATATATATAT
>SNQJ01S0006986.1:124293-140932 GCA_010110895.2 Picea sitchensis | reverse complement strand
GAGTACTTAACTCATATATCAGCACTGATATATAAACTGATATAAAAAATAATTGATTGAGAAGAGGGCGCCTCCCTCTCTTTATATAGTAAAGGGTCTAGGTTAGGAGTCTTAGGTTAGGGTCTCCTTTTAGGTTAGGGCCGTCTTAGCTTAGGATAGGTGTTAGGTTAGGTGGCCGATCTACTTTAGAGGAGGGCGGTTAAGGAAGGGACCGCTGGCAAGGGAAGGACAGCTGGCAAGAGGGCAGCTTTAAGTGAGCAGCTTAAGGGGGTAGCTTAAGAGTGCAGCTTGAAGAGCTGCTAGAGGAATATCCTCTGCAGCTGCTCTAAATTTTAACACTTCCTCTCAGCAAATAGGGTATTCTTCAGGCATTCACATCAATACTGTTCTTTTTTAGTCATTGCACATGATCATTGACTTGTTGACATCCACACAGGATCAATATATCACAAGAAGTTTCGTAACCTTATGCAAATAAAGATCATGAAATGTGATCAATCAGTTCTCCTTAACCGTGGTCAACTGCTAGAGTCATTTCACTTAAGGGTGGCCAGTCCCTAAGGATTACTCATAGCTCATCATGAAGACCTAGGAGAACTTTTCACATTTTCTTGTCTTGACTTTTGCTTCGACACACAAAGCTCACAAGACTTGTCTTGACTTTTGCTTTGACACACAAAGCTCACAAGACTTGACTAGGCTCACAGAGGTTGTATGTTCCCCCTGACTTTTGCACTAGTCTATCTATGCTCACAGAGGTTGTACGTTCCCCCTGACTTTTGCATTAGACTTACATAGCATCTCATTCGTCTTGACTTTTGGTTTGACTCACAGAGGTTGTACGTTCCCTCTAACTTTTGTCAATACCTCACAAGACTGATTGATTCTCCAAATCTCCCTAGCTAGCTTCAGGGTGACCACTCGAGGCCTCACATTGGAGAATGTCTTCTGATGTTGCTATTCCTTCTTAGTGAGGGACACAATTTTTGCCATACAAAGCTTGTCTCGGAAGTACACAAATTTTCCAAGAGACAGAGGCTTAGTAAAAATATCTGCTATCTGCTCATCAATATGAATGTACTGCAGCTTGATGGTACGTCTTTGGACTATGTCTCCGATGAAATGATATTTCATCTCAATATGCTTTGATCTGTCATGGAAGACTAGGTTCTTTGTGAGCTTTAAGCAACTTTGGTTATCATAATGGATAATAGTTGTTTCTAATCTCTTTTGAAACAACCCAGACAAAATCTTTCTCAGCCACACTGCTTCTCTGCTTGCATTATTGGCTGCTATATATTTTGCTTCAGCTGTACTTTGTGCTATAGAGCTCTGTTTCTTGCTTGATCAAGATATCATAGTTGAACCCAAGCTAAAATAGTATCCGGAAGTACTCTTCCGGTCCATTGAGCTCCCAACCCAGTCTGAATCAACATAACCACGAAGCAACACTCCTCCACTGGAAGTGTACCTAAGTCCATATGCAATGGATCCTCTCAAATATATGAGAATATGTTTAGGAACAATCCAATGTCTGTGTCTTGGCTCAGACATAAACTGACTCAAGGCGCTTACAGCAAAGCATATATCTGGCCTTGTATGGATCAAATATATTAAGGATCCAATAAGTTGCCTATACAAGGATGGGTCCACCAAGTCTGATCTAGAATCTGACTCATGTAAATTCTTTAAGTTAGATACCATGGGTGTAGACATGGGCTTACAATCTAGGATACCAAATCTGCGTAGTATATCAATTGTATACTTCCCTTGAGAAAGGAAAATTTCATCTGATCTTTGCCATACCTCCAAACCAAGGAAGTAATGCATGAGTCCAGTGTCTTTCATTTCAAATTCAGAAGTGAGCTCCCTCTTACATTGAGCTATTAGTTGTTCCTCTCCGGTAAGGAATAAATCATCAACATATAGAATCAAAATTAGAGGATGATTTTCTATTACCTTAAAATATAGGTTGGGATCACCTGCACTCTTGGAAAAATCCAAGCTCTAAAGATAGTTGTCAATTCTTGCATACCAGGCTCTTGGTGCCTGTTTCAGCCCATATAGTGCTTTCTTTAATTTGCACACATGTGATTCCTTTCTTTGAACCATGAAACCCTCAGGTTGTTCTATATATACTTCTTCCTCAACTTGACCATTTAGAAATGCAGTCTTTACATCCATCTGGTGAAGTTTCCAATCCAAAATTGAAGCGAGGGATATGATGGTCCCTATGGAAGTATACCTTGCAACAAGTGCGAATGTTTCATCATAATCAATACCTTCCTTTTGAGAAAAACCACGAGCCACTAATTTCGCTTTGTATTTCTCAATACTTCCATCAACTGCATGCTTGATTTTGAACAACCACTTGGAAGTAACCACAGATTTTTCTTCCGGTCTTGGTACTACTTCCCATACATCATTTTTCATGATGGATTGATATTTTTCCACCATGGCAACTTTCCATACTTGCTGCATAGCAACATCCTCATAGTTGGTGGGCTCTGCATCGCTAATCTGAGCCATGAGAGCTGTATAACCTGAAAATCTTTGAGGTCTATTACTCTCTCTGAAAGTACCTGAAGGAGCTGCATGTTTTTTTGTCTCTCGCAGAATTTCTCTACACCAGGTAGGTTTCCTCTTAGTAGGAGGTACCTCCATAGGTCTCTCTTTCTGTTCTATTGGATCCATAGTATCAACTTGATCCAATGGCTCTTTAGGTTCCTCCATCTCTGTATCTTGCTGTGATTTTTTAGAATGCTTAAATCCAGCTTCTTCATGAAAAGTTACATCCCTGGTTACCTCGATATATCTTTGGCCTGGAACATAGATTCTGTAGGCCTTGGATGTTTCACTGTACCCAACAAAAATTCTTTTCTTCCCAGAAGGCTCCATCTTAGTTCTTTTCTCTTTTGGCACATGAATGAAAACTGGACATCCGAAAATCCTTAGGTGTCCCACTTTTGGCTTTTCGCCAGTGAATGCTTCTTCTAGAGTCTTTTCCTCCAGAATAGCATGAGGACTTCTATTTTGAATATAAACTGCAGTGCTAGTGGCTTCTGCCCAAAGTGATGTGGGAAGGTCTTGATCACACATCATAGCTTTAGCTGCCTCACAGATTGTTTTGTTCTTTCTCTCAACAATCTTATTTTGCTAAGGGTTACAGGGCACTGATAGTTGTCTCTTGATTCCTACTTCTTTACAGAAGTCATCAAACTGATGAGACTCAAATTCTCCACCATTGTCAGTCCTCAAAGCACGTATATGTTTTTCAGTTTGATTTTCAATCAATGCTTTGAATTCTAGAAATTTACTAAAGGTTTCATTCTTTGCCTTTAGAAAATAGATCCAAGTTTTTTTAGAGAAGTCATCTATGAAAATCACATAATAAAGACATCCATTCAAGGAAGGAGATGACATAGGCCCACATACGTCTGAATGTATCAAATCCAAAATTCCTTTAGACCTTGAGTTACTATTAGGAAAGGATTTCTTTATGTTTTTACCAAGAACACAACCTTTGCAGATACCATCATGATCAAACTGAAAGGTAGGCATTCCTCTTACCATTTTCTGAAGTCCGGGGAGCGCTTTGTAGTGAAGATGTCCAAACCTTCGATGCCACAACTCAGATGGACTAACTGAATCATGAACCAATGCTTGGATATGTCCTGGAAGCTTATAAAGACCTCCCTCTCTAACTTCAATCACAATTGCTGAACTTAGCTCTTGATTCTTCGACCATAGGAGAGCTTTCTTGTCCATAAAGATTACCCTGTAACCTTTATCTTCCAAGACTGCAACAGAGATAAGATTTTTCTTTAAACCAGGAACATACGAAATTTCTTCAATGTGTAGCTCACCTCCGGATTCAAGCTGAAACAATGCTGAGCCAAGTCCTTCGATTGTATAGCTGGCATTATCTCCAAGTTCTATTTGAGTAGAGAACTTCTTCTCCTTGAAGTTCGCAAGGACTTCTTTATTTCCAGTTATATGCTTGGAAGCTCCACTATATATCAACCATGATTCAACACCTTTTTTAAGAGAACCAGAGAGTGCTGAAATAAGATAGTATTCCCTCCTGGTCTCTTGATTACTGGAAGCCCCTTTTGTCTTCGTTCTTTGAGACTCATCTTCTACAACAATAGAAGCACGGTATTTGCCTTTGTTCCCTTTTCTAATCTTTGGGCAATCTCTGGCAAAGTGCCCCTTTCGCTGACAGTTGAAGCACTTCACTCTTGACATATCAAACTCTTTCCCTTTGAAGCTATTTTAGCTTTTCTCCTTCCGAGGAGTAAATCTTCTCCCTTTCCTTGTCCTTTCTGCTAGAGCAAGGTTCTCTTCCTTTGAAGTACCATTTCGACTCTGAATTCTCCCTTCTTCTTGCAGACAATCGTGCCACAACCTTTCAAAGGCTGGTTGGTTTTCATGAGCATTTATCTCGGCCAGAAATGTCTCCCAAGAAGATGGAAGACCATCCACAACAGTCTGGACGAGATCATCATCATCTACCGTTATACCAATGACTAGTAGCTGATCCCTTAACTGAGAGATCTTTGTGAAGAGTGAAGCTCCAGAGTCATCCTTCTCCATCTTGAGGGTTCGAAGCTTATTCTTTAGAATCCTCTTCTGACTGGGTGCCTTCTTTTCATAAAGATTGAATAGAGAGTCAAAACACTCCTTTGCTGTCTTTAGAGGTGCTATAACAGGCATGATATTATCTTTTACCGAATCAAATATGATTCTCTTTGCCCTTGCCTGATTCTTCTTGAAGGTTGTCCTTCCTGCATTGGAGGCGGGCTCTTCTATTGTGCTGGTCACAAAGTTGTCCAAGTTATATTCTTCCAGAATATTCAAGACTCTGGCTTTCCAAACATTAAAGTTTGAAGCCCCTTCAAGTCTGCCTCAGGCCTTACAGAAATGGAAGACATCTCTGCAGCACTGTGCTTGAATAACTCCTAAGGATCTGCGTAGGCTCTTAGAAGACTGCAGAACTGAGCTTTCTCATGCCCTAGAACTCTGATACCATGCTAATTTTTCAAGCATAAACAGATATAGAATATAACAGTAGTATTCTTTTCTAACTTAAGCAGATAAACTGAAGTATAAAAACAATCAATCACAGAGACAGAAGTATTTATCCTGGGAAACCCTCAAGGGGAAGAAAACCCAGCAAACTTCTTGTGATATATTGATTCAGTCAAACAAGTACAATGAATTTTTCTTCTTGAGAAAGATAAGACAATAGCAATAGCTTTTACTACTGTTTCTATGTCTTCAATTTTCTCTGAGCCTCTACCCAGATTTTCCCTCTGACCTGTAGCTCTTGCTGTCCAAAAAGTTCCCTTAAGGCTGACTCAAATCTGCCCTTGAGTTGCTGTCCAGAACAGTCTTTAATTGCTTGTCTAGAACAGAGATTATAGCAGCTACAGAAGTATCTCAGATGCTGCCCAGAATGACTCTTAGATGCTGTCCAGAAAATCTCTTAGAAGAGAGTAAAAAATGGTTGCTACAGAAAAGATTATCAGCTTCTAGCTGCTGCCTCTGAATATGCTAGCTGCTCCTTCAGAAATATCCTAGCTGCTCCTTCAGACTAGTGAGTACTTAACTCATATATCAGCACTGATATATAAACTGATATAAAAAATAATTGATTGAGAAGAGGGCGCCTCCCTCTCTTTATATAGTAAAGGGTCTAGGTTAGGAGTCTTAGGTTAGGGTCTCCTTTTAGGTTAGGGCCGCCTTATGCTTAGGATAGGTGTTAGGTTAGGTGGCCGACCTACTTTAGAGGAGGGTGGTTAATGAAGGGGCAGCTGGCAAGGGAAGGACAGCTGGCAAGAGGGCAGCTTTAAGTGAGCAACTTAAGGGGGTAGCTTAAGGGTGCAGCTTGAAGAGCTGCTAGAGGAATATCCTCTGCAGCTGCTCTAAATTTTAACACATGTCACATTTGCCTTCTATGTATGCACCGAGGTCTTCTCTACTCGCTACTGCCATTAATGGTACTCTGCTGTACGCTTTCTGAGGTAATAAAAATCCAACATCATACTTATACAAGGTAGGATTGGAATATGGGCATTTCAATTATGAAACACTTTTACACAAAAAAACCCTCTAGAGAAATAAGATAGAATACAAGACACAGTTTGAATTGTGAATTCATTCTAAACCACAAACTACAGTTTTGAAGATACAAGGAAACTGACCCTTACTGAGACAAGAACAACATTTCCCACTAGTACCCACACTACTAAGTTCTAACTACAAATATGAGAATGATAAACAATCTGTCTTGACTCTTAATCATGGTAGCTGTGCTCTTTTCTTAAAGTTTTTTCCCCTTTTTAGGCTTTTCTTTTTCTGTGACTATTCAAATTCACGAGAATAAAGTTCCCTGATATATTTGAACCTTATTTGTTGTTCCTTAAAAATACATTAACGCTCGATAGAATGGGCCTTTTATGTGATATATGTAGATCTTATCGGCTTTTATGTACACAACGTTTATGTGAAATAAGCATCGTTCTTTCTTATATAATTTTTACTGTTTTTCAATCAGGGATCTTTTATAATCCGACTCAAAGGGCCAGATGGATGGTCATGGGAACCAGATCAGGCAAGATTCACTCCACTTATCTTTCTGTATTCTTACATTTGGCCTGTGCTATGATTTAGTCATTCTTGAAATTTATATAATCTATCCTTTTCATGGAACTTGTAAAATATGCTTAAAATTCAAGGAAGGCCAAGGTTGAGGACAGAGTTCTAGAAGGCTACGAAGACGACAATAAATTATTAGAATGTGAAGATAATTTTGTCTAAAGAGAAAAAAGCTTGGTAAAAGATGTCTTATCTTATTATGTAAAAGTGTGTTATCATGTTATGTAAATAAAGCCTTGTAAATGGGTACCTTATCTGCCTTAATGATGACAGCCATATTTTGTGTCTTGAGTTTAATTTGGAATCAATTTCAAGGGGGAGGGGCACTAGGTTTTTGTTTCAAATTAAACTTTAAGGGGGGGCATTTAATTCTCTGGAGCCATGTGTGGATTAATAGTGGCCAGGGTTAAGGGCTCTAGTTTCTAGATTTAAGGAGCTTTGTAACAAGGTTCATTAAGTGTGGTGAGTACTCATTGTGTCAACTTGACTCACCAACTTGGCAAGTTAAATGTTGTGGTGAGACGCTGACTTCTCACTTGTGATGCCCTTCCACAGACTGCATACAGTAGTTCTGAGCATAAGAGGGTTTCAGCCCTTCCTCTGCACAACATTTCTGATGGGCAGGAGCATATCACCAGATTCCCTGCCTCTAGATGCTTTTAGGCCTCGAATGTTTGGAGAGATTTTTTGTGAAGCCCTTGGTCACCTGCCTCTATCTAGGGGCTCTTTTTTGGCTATGTGTTTGTCTAGAAGACATTATCCGATGCATTATTAGTGATTTCATATTGATCGGTGATTCTGGTCCCTCATCCGGTCTAGATGATGGCTAGAGGTTGCTGGGTTGATTTGGTCTTTTTATTGTGACCTCGCTTGCTTCTCTTCTAATTCTACTTTTTCCGTAGAGCAGTGATTATTTTCTTGCATAGTGTTGTACCTATCTTTATCCCTTTTTTAGGGTTTACCCCTTTATACTCTCTATCTTTATTTGTATTTCCTTTTGTTTCTAGGAGCTTCCCTTGGCACTCTCACATCACTACTATGACTTGTACTTTCTAATTCCATTGAACTACTTTGGTCACTTGTGGACATGAATAAAATTTCTTTCTTTCTTTTTCTGTCCTTTACAGGAGTTTTCTTTACTGCATCATTGAGGGTTCACCCTCACTTTTACATATTATTGCTGCATTGTTTTGGTTGTTTTCTAGAGCGGAGATGCCATAACTACTCCCCATTTATTTGTTTATATAATTTTGATTTACACTTGAGTCCCTTTTGGATGTTAATACCGGATGTACACTGGAGTCCAATTGACCTGGCTCTGGTCATTAGTGGCCATTAATATAATTTCTTTATTCTATTGATAAAAAATCTAGTTTCTCACCTTTTAAATGTACTATTTGCTTTAAATTATGGAGGTTACTTGCAGCTTTAAATATAAACTCACATTTATTTAAATGAGTAAAAAATTGTACATGATTAGCATTGGAAGATAGATTCTAAATTGAAGAGGATATTTGCAGGTTCCTGTATCAGTGGATCATAGTGGTTGCAATGGCAATGAAGACATCAATTTTCGCTTCACTGGGTATAGCTTGGAAATCTCTATCTCTGTATTGGAAGTTAAATATTTTCTTATACCGTTCTTTAATTTTCATGTTATCATCAATCTTAGATTGCAGATTGGAGACAAGTTTTCAAGTATGCTATGGTCTTTGTAGGTTCACTATTTCTGGGAGAGTTTTGGGGGCTGTCGGATCAGAAAGTTGTCCAGAGATAAATGGAGGTCCTGCCAATGTGAAGGTTGAACTCATTTCCACCAACAACGACCTCACTAATGCTGTGTTTACGTCACAGGGAGGCAGTTACAGGTTTACAAACATTACTCCAGGTGTGAAATACCGTGTTTCAATATCTTATGAATAATACCTTTTCCAGAAACACTGTTTGCTATGTCACAGAATCTGATTTTGTAAGGGGTCCAATTTAGTCTGAAGACTGTGAGGTTCATTTATTAACTGTGAATATATTTACCGTGGATTTGTTGGTTTTATATAGGGGTAAATGCATATCTTCACTGAGGATTTTGATATGAGAACACAATGGAGGAATGAGGAGAGAAATCTCTCTTAAGAGTTTGTCTCCAAATTTGTGGCTATCTTTGTATTATTCAAGAATATGTATTTATAATACAAGTTTGTGACAAAATTAGAATCCAAGGATAAAGATTATCTGAAGATAAATATTCTCATATAGATAAAAACCCAAGTCACCTGACACGATGACATGGGACACAGAAATAGGAGTGTCCGACATGTGACACAGCGACCCCGGAATCAGGACACAGAGGACATGTTTATATATATATATATAAATTATATATATGAAAATAATTTGAAAATTACACATGCGAAAATGAAATATAGGAATAAAGATTCATATTTTCTTAGAAACTAGAAGATTTACATGATACAAAACATGTAACATAATACATTGTAACATCAATGATGATCAAATGACAAAGCTCAAACACTGAACACACAAGAAATTAGAACCATAAGAAATTAGACTTTTCCTATGCTAGATCTAAGCATTAGATGAAACTTGAAAGTACAAACTTGGATCTAGTTTATTTTATGCATGTACACTTAGATATTTAGAATTTGAAATAAAGATAGATCTAAGATACTTGCATTTGCAACAAAGTAACCAAAATTTAGATTTTCTTTTGAGAAAGAGAGAAAGAAGAAACTTGTAGCCTTGGAACCCTTGGACAATGGAGTCTTTAGATGAGTTAAGGAGGGACTAAGTCTTTAAAGTTTACATCCTTGAAGTTGTGAAGAGACAAACAAGTTTCATCACCACTCCAAGCTATGAGGACCTGCAAGCTTTAAAATCTTGCAAATAAACTTGTTAACAAAATTGGTGTCACCTACACAAGAAACTTGAAGAGTATGTTAGTTAACCAAAACATGCATACACATCAAAGTCTCTAAATATAAATGAACAATAGGATTAACAACAAGCTAGATAAATCCTATCCTACTAGATGATAGCATCCTTTCAAAGGCCAAGATAACAAATCCAAAGAAGAAATTGGACAAATATTACCTGTATAGATTAAGCGCAAATTGACATCAAGCATCCACATGTATAACACACCTTCTTAACCTCCAAAGTCTATTTATTCCAAATGGAGAATGTACAATAGTGTTACAACCACAAGCGTTTCTCTCCTACTCTAACTAGTTTGTAATGAGAGAGCAAGCTTGTATAAATAACAAAGGGTGAAGATTCCCAAGGGGAGGGCGCACCAAGTGGAGGGGAGGGGTGCACCAAGTGGAAGAGGAGGGCTGCCAAATGTTGAGGCAATGGCTGCCACCTCTTCCTCAACCCAAATAATTGACAAGTGTGAGCTATGGAAGAGCTAGGAGGGTTCCACCTCTCCAAGAGATGAGCTTTCCACTCAAGGGTGCGCCACCTCTCCAAAGGAGCACTTCTCTCTATTTGGCACATGCTTAAAACCTTAGGTGGCTGCATCCACACACATGTATCACACACCTTCTTGACCTCCAAAGTCTCTTTATTCCAAATGGAAAGTATTACAATAGTATACAACCACAAGCACGACTCCCAAACTCCAACTAGTTTGCAATGGGAGGCAAGCTTTTATAAATAGCAAAGGATGAAGATCCCCAAGAGAGGAGGGCGCACCAAGTGGAGGAGAGGGGCGCACCAAGTGGAAGAGGAGGGCTGCCAAATGTTGAGGTAATGGCTGCCACCTCTCCCTTAACCCAAATAATTGACAAGTGTGAGCTATGGAGAAGGTAGGAGGGCGCCACCTCTCCAAGAGATGGGCTGCCCACTCAAGGGTGCGCCACCTCTCCAAGAGGGGCGCACTTCTCTATTTGGCACATGCTTAAAACCTTAGGTGGCTGCCATATAACTTAACTCTCAATCCCACATGCCTTCTGCTCTTTATTTCACTCAAAAACATGTTGAAACATGTTCCGGACAAGTTTCCCAGGAAATAACACTTGTTGATTTTTCCTAATTTTTTATGTCTTTTTTGGGTTTTGTGAGGAAATTTAACTTTTTAGTGATTAAAATCACTAATTTCACTCACCAAAGTGGGTACTTAGGTAATGTGGGTGCTCTAGGTCCAAAAATGAGCACCCCCAAGGCATAGAAAAACTCTTAGCACCACTTTTTTATTACAACTTTATTTTTTAATTAAAAATTCTCGTTTTGCGGAAAATTTTTAATTAATTGAAAAAATTAAAAAATCCTAAGGGGGACTTAGCACATTTCCATAAGACTTTAGGAGTATGTTTAGCATGGTAATATACATTAGACACTAGGCTTAGATCCATGCTAACGCCTAATCATGAGTATATGCTCCAGCTTTGGAGAATTGAGTGAAAAAACTCAGAAATTATAAATTACCTTTAAACAACAAAATATAATTCATAAGTAAAAAAACACTAGAGAGTAACAACTCATGCCTAAGTCGAAGGTGGCTAAGACCTTTTACAAGTTCATCATGCAACATCTCTTATTACAATTCCTCGGAGGGTATGGGAAATGTGAAAAAGGTTGGTCTTATTGACCGACTGAATTTCTGAACTCTGAATTTTGAACATGGAATTGTTCAAACTTTGGCGGCTCGCTGGAAGTCCATCCTAGTGCAACTTGGTGGATAACACGTACCATGGCCCAAATCTTTCGGGTTATCTTGTGGATACCAAAGGTCTAAATGCTATTCACATGACTCTCCATAACGATGGCTACCTGTGAAGTAGATTTAAGATAAAGGTTAAGATAAGATAATTTTATTAATGTTCGACTGATGACTACAAAAGTAGGTGAAAGGGACTGCTGAGTACAATGATGTCATTACAAAGCAGGAGTACCAAAAGGTCTCCTATAAAAGGCAAGATGCAAAAAGTAAAGTAGAGTAAGGTAGAGTGAGAGCCAAGCTGAGGCATGGACAATTAAGGTTTAATAAAGGTAATTTTAAAGTATATATATATTTCCCTAATTCCGATGAAGGGAAAAGTTTAACATTGTAGTGGAATATTAAAATAATTCATGAATCCCTTTAATTGAAGAATTAAGGCACACCAAGGTCATAAATCGAACTCCATATATATATATATATATATATATATATATATATATATAGTAACGGGCTATTTAAGCTTCTAAAGGTAATTAATTCAAGTTTGCCATGGAAGAAAAAAAGGTTCTAAAAATGGATTTTAATAAGAAGGAAGGTTTTTCTACAAAGGTCTCCCAACCTCGTGCTTCGAATTATTAACATTCAAAGGGAGTATTCAAGAAAAAAATTAACATCATCATTGGTGCGAACCATAAGGAAATTACATCAACATCGACCTCCCAAATCAATTGTTAATTGCAGAGCCAAGTATAATCGAAAAGAAAAACTCTTTTGAAATTAAGGACTTACAAGTAACAATTGATGGCTATAAATTCATATCCAAATTCAATGTTACGCCTATGTTTGATAGAGATGTTGACATAATTCTCAGTTCAACCTGGCTAGAAACACTGGGTACCTTCATCTGGAGAAAAAGTTTTTGACATTCTACTATAAGAAGAAGATTATATTGCACAACATTACAATGAAGCCATGCTCAGAGGCACCCTCATGAGAAGACCTTAAAGATATCTCAAAGATTAACCTTCAAGATAATCACAGGTCAGTACAAAAGTTGCAGAAAGAACTTGAAAAGGTTATTGCTGATAAAGACAAAGAAATTTCTTGTCTTAACAATCATAGTCAAAACTTGATTGCATAGATTAAGAAGTTAAAAAGTGAGAAGAAATCACAACAAGAAACAATATATCAACATGTCAACAAAGAAATAATGATTGATCCAGTTGACTTAGGGATATCGTTAGATGTTGAAGTGCAAACAATGGAAAATCCAAGGAACTCTACCAATAAACATTTAATGATCAACAAAGCAACACAAGTGTGCAAAGAAGACACACTACCAAACGTGAAACAAGAAAGCACTAGAAATATAGTAAGAAAAGACTATGTTACAAGGATTCCTTATTGTCATCCAAATCACAAGAGTCATTGTGACGAAAGACAAAATCAATATTAGAAACTAAGTGAAGATCCTATTGTATTGAAGAGAAGCCCAAGTGTGGAATTTGATCATGTTCCAAATCATAGAAGTCATTACCACATAGTTTTGTTGAAATTTGAATTAGGGTGGTCTGACCCCTTCATAGCTCGACAAATTTTCTCAACTACTCTTAACTCATATCGTCTCGTATCGACAACCGTCACAGTTTCAAGAATAGTGAATCATGTGAAGGCATTACAAACCAGAACAAAGACATAAAGCCTTTCCATAAAATGCTTTGTAGACAAGGCATCTTAAAGGGGTAGGCAATATAATGAACATAAATATAAATATATAAACATAAATATATAAAACATCAATCAATAATAATAACAATAATAAATGAAAGGACACAACCTATCTAAAGGACATGACCTACCAAGGGACATGACCCCTCATCCGTTGTGATTAGTCAATGTTATAAGTACACCATCACATGTCATTCACTCACTATTTAAATATATTTATTACTTGTCCTATATGGATTTTAACTTGTCCTTTTTAAATTGGATATTAAGTAAATGAACTTTGTTCATATTTTCGTAAATGAACCTTGTTCATTTGAATTGACCACATTATAGTGTTGGATATTAGTTTCTTGTGATGAAAAATTATGCTCATGACGATATGAAGTATCATTCTACAAAGAAGTAACTTCATTTATGAAGTTGAGCAATAATATCTTGTTGATTGTTATTTATATCTTGCAAAGAAACAACTCCATTACGATGTTGGGTATTAGAATCTTGCAAAATAAGAAACCAGCTCGTTAACTTTGGTAATTGTGTCTTGCAAGGAAGCAAATTTCTCCTCATAGATATTGTGGAGCAATTTTCCATCCTCACAACATTTTAGGATAAGTGATTCTTCTTCTTCACAATGTTTTTGAAGAAGCATTTTTTCCACATCAATAGCATCCGTGATAAAATATAAAAGCAATTTGTAATCGTCAATATGCTAGGCTTACACTGCAAATTACCTTAAACTACCCCCCCCTCAAGGAAAAATAAGCCTAAGGTAAAAGGAATCTCCTTTCTTAAAAGTCACTTTTTAAGCTTTCACTTTATGATTTAAAAAACACACATCTCATCTCCAAATAACCTCAAATTTTAGTTGACTATGCACACTAAGTGTTCTTTGAATTCCCTTTGAAGTAGAGCTTGAGGGTAAAGCAAGGTGAGACATGAATTACAATGAAGGCACCTACGTGAATCTTTTAATTATATATATATATATTTTAATTAAATTTTGAAAATTAAAAAAATGGGGTTTGATTTTTTTAAATGTTCTCAAAGTTGTATTTAGAAAAATGCTAATTTGCATGATACGGGGAAACATGACGCTCAAAAATTTGGAAATGGGGAAACATCATTTATATATAATGTTCTATTGTATAAATAACACATTTTGTTGAAACTTTGAAAGAAAGCATTATGAATAAATGAGCTAGAACATTTAAGTAACAAGCATAAATGACAAGCAATGTTCCACCATCGCTTATGTTGGGATCTTGATCATTAGTCTCACCCTTTGCTTGCTCGTCTAAGGCATAACCTTTGTTCAACTTTCTTGATTGATTGAATAGATCATGCCTTTGCCTCCTCTATGGGGTTTCAATCTTGATCCACTTTAACTCTAACGAGGTATGCTATCTATGTTTCCAAAGCCTTAGCTGCATTAGCTGGTAATGATTCACTCATATTTGATGCTCCACCTTTGATGGTCTATTTGGATCTTCTGTAGTTGAAGAATGAATCGCAATAGGATCTACTCCTTTCCTTGCCTTCTATTGGAAATTCATCTCATAATTTTATTTTGCATTTGCCCTCCATGATGGTCAGGGAATGCGCTTCCGATCGTGATTGTTTGTTGGGCGTTGTGATTTTTCGTGATTGATATCAGGGGCCATGCTTCTATCATTATGGTTCGGTTTGTGTTGTGTTTCTATTCTCATCATTAATGGTTTGATGTCACCTTTGTCTTCATGATTGATTGACTGGAAGTGCACTTTATTGGGGTATGTGGGCGATAGGTGTACTTCGTATAGGTGTGGCTTAATGGCAACACTTTATTCTAAAATTGATTTAGGATGAATTACATAGGTAATGAGGCAGGTTCTGTTTTGTTATGGATGTGATGCTTGTTCATAAGGCAATTTAGATATGATGGTGTGATAGAATAAGTGCGATTTACAGGTATCATGATGCGTATGGGATGTAGGATAGTTAGATGTGATAGCATGATAAGATGAGAGGACATTGGGTATGTTATGTATTGGTACCTTATAGACTTTGATGATTAAATTCCATCTGTGAAGACATTGACACTTCTTTCCACCAAGGACGAAAGGGATTGTAGATGTTCATGCAATCTATAATGTGTTGTCCTAGCATTAGGGAGAAAGAATGAAAAACGCACATATGTACATTGCTTGTGTTAGGGAAACTATTGCAATTGGCGAGGATACTGGCTCTCTAATTGGAAGGGATGTTGCGGTCAGTGGATTTGTATCATGCATTTGTATCATCACTCTGCATGTGAATCTGCTACCTTGTTGCATTTATCACATTAGTTTGAGTAGTCACCCATTGAGAGAGATTCTCCACATGGTGCTCCATCCTCTCCCATTCAGGGAGGTAAGAATAGTGGAGCTACTCTTGTTATTGCTCATTGCGGGAAGTTGAGATACCAAAACTTTCTCACAGATGAGAGACTAACACTAAGGAAAAGAAGAGTGGATGAGAAAAGGTCAATCTACAGAGTGCATTTAAATAGTTAGTGAGAGTTCAACCTCATTCTGGGAAGCTTGATGTAGAGTGTTGTAAATCCGAGGGCGATTCACACTTTGGTTTGAACAAATCTGTAAAATGCATATGAGCAATAGATATCTGATCTCAAGGAGGGTAAAGGTACTGGCAAAGGGGTAGAATAACCATCATTCCACCAAAGGAAAGGATGGAACAATTCAAATTGGAGCTTTTGAGACATGATTGTAATGAATTTTGGGAATCCACCATGACCTCAGTGGTTTAGATCTCAAAGGGAGACATGGCATCGAGGTTCAATGAGTGTTAATGATCCAGGAAGGATCTCGATTCCTTTCCCTCATTACTTTGCTCTTCCTTCTTAGATTGTAATGATGGGAATGGGAATTCCAGTGCATATTCCCACTGTTTTGTTGTTGATTGTCGTTAGAATTTGTTTGGTCTATGGGCGTGTTATCGCACAGTTTGTAGCTAGGAGTAAAGGCTATAAGGTAGAGGGCCAAATTGGCGTAACAGGAACCTATCCCACCCAATGTCACCACGATGGGTAGGTTCTTTCTCTTTAGGGAGGCTAGGCCCAGGGGAGACGTCCCTGGTGACCTGGGGTTTTGAAAGGGCAAAGGATAATAGGGCAAGGACAAGTTCCCCCTTTCACAGATCACCGCCAATCAGATAGTTCCGGCTAAACAACCAATAATAAAGTATAACCAAAGAAAAGAAAAGCACCTGCTTGAGACAACACAACAAGGAGACTGATACGTGCAATCTTTGATTAGTACTTCATATATTTTAAAGACTATCTGGTATCAATATGAACAGTTTAAAAGTAAATGTTGATGAAGTCAATGTTTACAAAATAACAATAGTAGTAATGTCACTTCACCAATAAATACTAGAATGATACAACATTCAATATAGCAAATCACTTCTTAACTCAATTAATGCCTTCAACAACCATTCAATTGCTCATAAAGTAAAACGTTGCTGCATTGAGATGAAATAACCAAGAGTGACGTCAACAACTTAGGATTAGTAGGTTAGGGTTAGTGCAGTTAG
>SNQJ01S0006986.1:112632-123916 GCA_010110895.2 Picea sitchensis | reverse complement strand
TTTTCTTTTCATTCAAGAACTAACCAGGGGACACTGCCTTGGCATGGTGACCAGAGTTGACAGCGTTACCCACAAGTACTTTCACAGAGATGAGAACGCTGGCTCGTGATGAGGCCCCCTTTCCCTTGGCCATGCGACCAAAGGTTACTGCCCTGGCGTGGTAACCAGATGGTGGCAATGCCATACTGCTAGGTACCCATGGACCTAATAGGCTGGCTCGTGATGAGACCCCCTATCCTCTGACTAGATCTTGTTTTGTTATTTTCTGGGTCCGTCTTGTTTCTTGCTGAGAGGCTTTTTACTGCCTTCTCGAGGATCCCTAGGCAAAGCATCTTGAGGTTTTATATCTAGGCTTTTGTCTTTTACCAGCTGCTTTTACCTTCTGGGCCTTTAGTCCCTTCTTCCCACGAGATAAGATGCAACCCTGCAAATAGGTCAACCCAATGCCCGGACAAGGGGAATGGGATAAATGAGCAGGAGATAAGATGAAATAGTGGTGCTATGATGGGAGCGGACGATGGCTTTTCAGAAATTCCCCAGTGGCAAACCAAAACCTATGGGCACAGGCTTGCTAGGGCACCCTGTCAATTTCCCCAAGCATGGTCAAGTGGGCTAATGTAAGATCCAAGCAGTTGTTAGAGATAAAAGGAATCAGATGCATATATTTAAAGGTTTCAATGATCAAAAGTGACACATACCATGATACCTGGACCAATTACCTCATGGAGCAATAACCTCTTCTGATACAGGATCAAGTCGATGGTGATGGATGCTACTGTTGCTGACAAGATAAGGACGATGGAAGAAGAAAAGGTAGGCCCTCCAGGGCCATGCTCAGGTCAATTCTGCTCTCGGTACTCCATGTCTAGGACCTATGGTCCTCGAGACATGATCTCCTAGTTATCCCTAAAAAGTGGGGATAATAGTACTCACCAACTCAAAGGGATCTATTATCTCGCCAACCCCTACCAACTCATCACGAATCTGAGAAAATCTCATGAGGAATGATGTCACTGAATCAGTCCTCGTCATCTTGGTGCCCCTTAACTTCTCCTGAAGCACCATCTTCTGGTTCTGGTTAGGACTCTGGTAAAGACCGCATAATGACTGCCACATCTCAAATGCAAACTCTTTACCAGAAATGTGAGGAATAACATGGTCTTTCACCGCATCAAGGATGGTCGTCTTGGCCTTGATGTTCCTCTTCCAAAACGCAAACATGAACACTGCATCTGTAGGAGGAACCACAGGATACTCCACAATATCCCATAGCTCAAGTTCCTCAAAGATCAAGACTATCCCAGCCTTTCATGAAGACCAGTTGCCAGCCTCCGCTAGACTATCCTCCACCCTCAAACCTCCCACCAACATGGCTGCCATCTGATGCTAAAAATTGATGCTAATCTGACCCAGCAAAACTGATGCTAACTGTTGTGAGGTGAAGTAACATTATGCCAACTGTTTGCAAACTAAATCAGCCAACTCTTGTCCCCTTTGGCTTTGATACCATGAAGAATTTTGAGGTTCCTAAGGCTGCCCAACAGGTCTGTCTTTGACCTCTTGTTGGGCATTGTTTTCAAGTGTTTTTCAAATCTGTTTTAGGACTATTTTAGGACAGCCACCAAGTCTGAAAATTCTGCCCACTGAATCTGCCCTTAAGCTTGTGATTTTATTCTCTTTTGGTGTCTCTTTGTGAAGGGTTTAATGAGGATAGTTTTGTTGTCCAAGTTAGCTCTTACACATGCATCAAAACATGAAATACTCCTCTAGGATCTTTACACCTACTTGCTGAAATGAAAGAATGCAAACCAAAAGATCTTCACACAAGTAATTTTGGTCAACATGACCCTAGAAAAATCCCCATGGTGAAAACCAGTTGGAACTTGGAAGAGAAATTTTATTATGGAGATCTCAAGCTAAAATAACAAGAAGGAAAAATAATAAAGGAACCTGGTACAATAGCCAACTCCTTCTTGAGCTTGGCTTTGGAGTTCCTTGGAAAATGCATCCTCCNAAAAGGAATCAAATGCATATATTTAAAGGTTTTAATGATCAAAAGTGACACATACCATGATACCTGGACCAATTACCTCATGGAGCAAGAACCTCTTCTGATACAGGACCAAGCCGATGGTGATGGATGCTGCTGCTGCTGACAAGACAAGGATGGTGAATGAAGAAAAGGTGGGCCCTCCAAGGCCATGCTTAGGTCAATCCTGCTCTTGGTACTCCATGTCTAGGACTTGTGGGCCTTGAGACATGGTCTCCTAGTTATCCCTAAAAAGTGGGGATAACAGGGCGAATCTTGGGTGTTTATCAACCTGGACCTTGGAATGAAGCACATGCAACTTTCTACGGTAGAAGCGATGCCTCAGGCACCATGGGGGGTGCTTGTGGGTATGGGAAATGGTATAGCCAGGGATAGCCAGGGATATGGAGTTCAAATCCGTAGCGTTGAGCACAACTTTGTTCAACAGGGGGCTAAGCTGTGGAACCTGTTTTGAGATCGAATATGTGAACGAGGAACACCCAGACAAGCTATGTGACCAAATCTCCGTTTCAGTGTTGGATGTATGCCTCACCCAAGACCCTGATAGCAAGGTAGCATGCAAGACTTGCACTAAAATGAACATGTTCATGGTTTTTGGCGAAATTACCACCAAGGCCAATGTCGACTATTGGCAGATCGTTCTCAAGACTTGTAGGGAGATCAATGTCATTTATGACGATGTGGGTCTCGATGCTGATCACTGCAAAGTGTTGATTAACATTGAACAACAGAGCCTTGACATTGCCCAGGGTGTTCGTGGGCACTTTACCAAGAGGCTCGAGGAGATTGGAGTTGGTGATTCCTCATAAGTACCTGGACGAGAATACCATATTCCACTTGAACCCATCTGGCTGAATTGTGATCAAAACCCCCAATGACCTCTTCATCGATCTCAATGATATGTTGCATGATTTGCTCAACAAACACTTGGTGCGGTTGTGACAAAAGCCTATTTTTAGGACCTTACCAACTCATTTAAACCCAAGTTTGGTAAACGAGCTAAAATAGATGTATCAATCTTTTAATTTTCGGGCCCTTTTACCAAATATGAAGCATTTGAAGGCGTTGAGAGGGGATTTGAATCCCAATGGGTTCGGGTAAAAGCGATAAGGCTTTATCAATGAGCCACATGACTACTAAACAACATAAAAAAGCCAAATTGTATTTGGAAGTGCTAATTTTTGAAGGAAAATAAGCAAGTCGAAGGCTTGCTTGTGAATTGTAAGCCCTTGTAAAAAAAGGAGAACATTGTATTAAAGCCTCTTATAGAAAGATTATATAACCCTTGTAGAAGAAGAAGATAACCCCCTGATTGGGAGAACTTTGTAATCTTGTTTGGGAGAATAAGCCACTTATTGTGAGAAGCTTTTGCCCTTGTAAAGGAGAGAACCAATCCCTTATTGGGAGAATATTTTCAGCCCTTTGTAAGGAGAATTAATGGAGCGGTTCGTTGATTGAGTGAACACGGAGGCGTAGCCATAATTGGTGAACTACGTTATCAATCTGGTTTGCATATTGTCTCATTTGCTTGCTAAATTTTAATTATTATGCCAATTTCCAAGTGAATAATGGAAAGTTGAGAAGTCTGTAAAGAATCCAGAAAAGGAGAAAAACTAAGTCAGTTTTTATATTGCCTGTTTTCAAATTAGTTAACATTGTCTTCCATTCTTGATTCCCATCCCTCATATTTCCTGAAGTTGAGAAGTTTGAGCTAAATTGAATTTGAACTTTTGGAACTTATGGCTTTGTTTTCCATCCAACCAACAACTTTGTCACCTCCTCTGAGGATACGAGAGAATTGGATCTAAGAAGTAATAAAGAAAGAGTAGATGAAAAGGGAATTTGGGGTGAACTGACGAAGGGGTAAACCTAGGTAGAGAAGTAGATAGTACATTAGAAGAAAGACAACACCTAATGACGATGTTGTGCCATGGAACATCACAAAGGCTATGCCAACATTAGAATTAGAAGAAGGGCCATCATCATCAACTATCACAAATGTGCCAATGTGAAGCCTAATAATGGCCTCTAGGGAATTGTTGGGCAGGGGGGGAGTTGTGTTGAGCTAAGTCAACAGACACGTGGACACAGGACATGGAGGACACGAAAATACGAGTATTTGACACGGGCACGACGACCCCTGGAAACAGGACACAAAGGACATGTTTATATATATATATATATATTTAAAAAAATTATATATATGATTTTTTTTTGAAAATTACACATACAAAAATGAAATATAGACATAAAGATTCATATTTTGTTAGAAACTAGAAGATTTGCATGATACAAAACATGTAACATAATACATTGTAACATCAATGATGATCAAATGACAAACACTTAACACACAAGAAATTAGAACCATAAGTTGTAGCATTCTCAATCTCATTAAGTCATCAAAATCAAAATATATTACAATGTAGATAGATACTGAGTTAGAGTCACTGATACTATAGATGGGAGAATCTCAGATGGTAGATAGATACTGAGTTAGAGTCACTGATACTGAGTTAGAGTAATTGATACTATAGATGGTAGATACTAGAATCGTAGATGGAAGTATCTCATAGCTCATGAGTCGTCACTGTCAATAGTCCTCCATGTCATAATCATCAAATTGTCATCACTACCACTGCTTTCTCCTCCATCCTGCTGCTCCTCCTCCCTATATCCAATGCAATCTGTGCATTTGTTGATGTGGAGGATGACCCCTCAAAAGGATCACCATCATCAAAAGTGATCGGCTCTAGCACTAGTTCATTAAGATCCAAGTTGGCTAATGCCAACTCAACATTGTTGTTCAAACCCATATCATCAGGAAACACATCCCACATCTTTGTCTTTCCCTTTAAGCACTCTTCTCTCTACCTGTATATAAGAAGGTTGGTGTGCACATACACCACTAAGTCACCTGACACAACGACAAAGAGAAGAGTTCAACATAAGAGTTTATACTTGAGTGATGGGTACATTTTTACTGGGGTCGTGACAAAAGAGTTTATACTTGAGTGATGGGTACATTTTTACTGGGGTCGTGACAAAAGAGTTCAATCTCCTAAAGTATGTATACAAGATAAGCATTAACTAGTCCTCCATCATATTTACTAGTTATGGGGAGGTGGACTTTAAATTAGATTAAAATTGATTTTTGATTTTGGCAATGAGTAATTTAGATATTACAGTGACTTGGTTATGTTGATAAGGGTGCTCCTTTGTCTGTATGCAATAAACAACAACAACAACAACATTACCTAATAATACAATAGTAATAAAAGGTAAAGAACCTTTTAATGAAAAGACACTAGTCAATGACTCTTCATAGAGATACCCCTTATATTTATAGTCAGGGCTATCCTCATTGTAATCATTTTATCTTTTTAGTTAATTATTCAATGTATTATTGTGTTTTATAGACATCATTATGTTTGTTGAGTATAAGCACTTTTATGCTTATAACATTGGTATCAGATTCAATCCTAGGCCACTTTCCTTTGGTAGGTCTGCTACAAATCACCACCGAAATTTGCTTAGGCCTAAATTTGTGGAGCTCAGATTTTGTGTAGACCAGAAATTGTGGGGGTTAGAAATTGTGGATGTTGCATTTTTTCTAGGCCAATATTCGTGGGGCTCTCATTTTGTGGAGGCTGAAAATTGTCGGTGTTGGAATTGTGGAGGCTAAAAATTGTGAAGGCTGAAATTCATGGAGACTAGTAACATACATTAATAAAGCTTCGTTTTGATTCAAGTTTCAGTGCAAAACTCCAAGGGTGGATGAAACATACAAGAATTTAATGAAAAACCTAGATCTACTGCGCCAAATTCTAACACGAAGGGGATATACTCTATATTCATCATCATACATCTTCAAAGGGCCTAACGAAATTGCCATCAAACCTTTGGTGCAAGAAACAAAGGAAGATGCATCTCTTGAATGAAATGATAGATGTGTTATTACAGAGATCCTGAACTTTGAATTTATACAAGAAGCAAAGCTAGATTACATAACCATTGTCGAAGATATGAAAACAAAAAAATAATATTCTGAGCCAAAATCACACAAGGCATATTATGGTGAGCTTCCTTCAAATAATTGTGAGGATGATTGAGCTTGTCAAAAATATTGAAATTGATATATGTCCAGTTGAGGAAAGCAAAAACTCAGATTTAAAATTCAATTGTAGGTGGGAAGAAGAGGAATATATAATGGTCAAATGCAAAATAAAGAAACAGGATTAAACTATGTATCCACAAGAGCATTGAATTTGGGATCAAATGCTGATAGTCAGGTTGCCTTTAGGGAAAATTATTTTACTGTTGCGTCTCTGAATATTGGAGCCTTGTGAACGAGTAAGCTGGAAGCTTGAAAGAAGGTTGAACTAAGAAGGCAACTATTCCATGATCATCTCAACGACATGTGTGAAGAATTGTCCCAATCGCACTGAATTCCACAAGTCTGTTGATGCCAAGTCCACACAATTATTTTTTGCCACAAACTATGCAAATTGAAGAATGGAATTTGATGTGACATCTACGAGACTACTCTGACAACGAATGCTAAATATAAGCTCGTAGTTGTTATTGAGCATGTGGACATTAGAGAGCATGGTATCACATATGTAAGAGCTTTTAAGGCATGCTAGTGTTTGATGTAGAATGATGAGGTGATCAAGTTGGGGGAAGATCCAGAGATATTTCTTACTTGTGGATACGGAATAGGGCTGGCAGGTATAGTCTTATGTTTGAGGAATGGTTTGCGTATAATCCATTTATCATATTTACAAGTATTACAATTGAAGTTAGTGTTCGTCTGCTTGGAGGCTTGATAGCTCTAAGGTACATAATAACATCCATATTGAAGCAAAAATAAGTTGCATGTTTTTGGATGGTGGAGATCAAGAAATCTCACCTAGCTTGGGTGTCAATTGGAAGGGTTGACATCGAAGCGAAGAGATGAAGATAGACATAATGGAGACACTGAGGCAGGCGTCAACCGAAGTAATTCTTTTCTTCAATAAAGGACGAGGTGTTTTGAAGGAGGCAATGTAATGAATATAAATCATAATAATACTATTAATAAAATTATATTAATAATAAAATAATAATAGAAGGTAAAGTGCCTACTAATGAAAAGGCATGACTATTCATAGAAATGCCCCTTACAGTATATTATACTTGGGGGCCGGGGCTATCCTTGTTGTAATCATCTTATCTTATCAATCAATTATTCAATATATTATTATATTATATAGACATCATTGTCTTTATTGCATATAAGCACTTTTATTCTTATTACTCTGTATGCAGCCTACTTAGAATAATTTTGCATGTCCTTCTTTATCCAAATTCAAGGGGAACTGAATGGCAATTTTGCAGGTTTGTTGTGTGCTTCCTGTTGCTTTCTTAATTTATGTTTCTTGTGTTTTTTGGATATTTCTGATACTCGTATATTTTTTAACTATAGGGAAATATAGGTTGGTTGCTTCCCATCCAATGTTAACAATTGTGCAAAGAGGCTCTCCAGAGGTTTGTTTTTTACAAATTTTAAGTTTGTACTGATTTTGATTTACAAATCCCTTTCTCTGAGCTTGTATTCTTTTGGCATGCACAGATAGAGTTGGGATTTGGAAATCTGGTAGTAGATGATATCTTTTCTGTCCCTGGTTATGATATGGATGGCTTGGTTGTTTCTCAGGTATGTTTTTCAGGTTGATAAGAGAAGGGAGTTGTTTTATTATTGATGTTTTTTGATTCTTTTGTTGTTTATTTAAGAATAAATTTATGCTTAATCAAATTCTGGAACTTTTGAACCCATGTATAGAAACATTTTTTCTATTACACAAGTGTAACTGACATTTAGTTTCTAGAACTACTTAACTTAAAGTATATTACTTATTAAACTTGGATCTGGGTCCTACCAGCATTGCAGAAACAACCTTTCTGTGTAATCAAGTAACTAGATGCTGCATATGATAATAATCAGCTTCTCTTCATGACTTAGAAAGAATTGGAGAATTGGTCCATGACACCAGCAACATAGATAATGTAGGAAATTAAGATATGAAAGAACCGATTTTCGAATATCGTATAAAGGAAGCAAGATTGATTAAGTCAAACAGTTTGAAACAATGAACTCTTGGAAGTGATGTGCAAAATATTTAGGAGATCTTTGATGTTGTAAAAAATCATACATTACTGTTTATCCCTTGATGGATATAAAGTTATCCATGGTAGCAGCCTTTACATGTACATTCTGAAAGCAATTATTTATCATCCAGTTCTTATTCACCTTTGGGTAGAAGACGAACGATAAGATAGTGAAATAGGAAGGTGCCCGTTCTAATGAGAGCCTGTTTTAAGCGTTCAAAAGAACAAGATGAAACTTGTCCTAAATGGGAAAGAGCTGGTTATAATAATAGTATAGTACTACTTCTCTTGGAGCTTGAAGTGAACATTGTCTAGTTGATGTCCTTGGGTTTATTTTTTTAACTTGCATTGCTTGTTTTAATCATTACATTTCTGTATCTACTTTAGCTTTGATATCTTCCTTTTAGTGCTTCTTTCATAGGAGGAAACAACTTAATGCTAGGATCAAACATTTAATGTTTTTTCTAGTTGACAAATAGGGCTGCTATGTGTATTCTATGTTTCCATCTAAAAGATTTTTTATACTAAAAAGAATCGTTATAATTGGACTGATTTTTAGTTAGTTGTCTCGGGAATTGAATTTGAAAATTATTGATGCAGGAGCATCTAGATTCTATATGCATGTCTATGTAAAGCGATGCATAGGATAATGGATGAGGTGAATGGATAGGATGAGAAACAAGTTTGGAGGTGCAAATAGAATGTTGGCGTGTGGAGGAGACAATAGTTGCAAAACAATGAGCGCATAGGAAGATGGATTGTTGTGTGCATTGAGGAAGATGAGATGTTAGACGTAAAAGAGTTGTTGATGTGGCAGTGAGGTCGAGCCAAGAAACAATTAAGATGAACTATTACAAGGAGGTGGTGGAAGTGGTTGGAAGCCCAAAGGTTGGAGGCAAGGAGAATATCTTAGTGCAACAAGGAGGAAATTGGATTGGCTTCAAGACAGACTGTATAAGCTCCAAGGAAGAGAAAGTTGGCTATGAGAGAAAGTGAATCTCTCTCCAAGAGGAAGAAGAATTGTCTACGAGAGGCATTGCCAAAGAGAGGAAAGCACAAATAGATTGTGAGGAAGGATGAAGCATATTGGTTGTTGCGAAAAGAGGATATGCATGTATGTGATTGGTTGCGAACGACAAAGGAATACAAAGAAGGAAGATTGTGTGTGGAAGCTCTATGGATTTCAGAGGTGAGAGAAGAAGTATCACAGTGCAAATAATGTGTAGTGGGGCAACACTTGAAGATTGCAAGATTTGTAGAAGGAAGTAGGCTAAAGAGAGGACGATGAAAGGACTTGAAAGTCCATGATATGGCTACACGCGTGTAAGCGCAAATATGAATAATGAGAATGGGTAGACCTAATTGAGCATTATTTTGTATTTCATATTCTATCTTGTGTGTGATGATATTTTTGTTCTCCATTTCTTTGTTGCAATTATCTATGTGGTGTGAGACTAGGTAGTTAAGGGTTGATTTGGGTCCATTGCCTTCCTTGTGGTGCCATTTTTGGTATCAAAGCGGGATAAGAACCCATGATTAGGAATTTTGGTATCAAAGAAGTTTTGGTGATTAAAAGAAAAGAAGAGGTGGTAGAACTGGTGTAAATAGAGAGATACAAGAATTGAGAATAGTGGCAATGAAAAGAAGAGGTGGTAGAACTGGTGTAAATATAGAGATACAAGAATTGATAAGAAGAATTAAAGCATTGGAAACAAGACAGTGGAGTGGAGAACCAAAAGATAGTAGTTTAAAATAAGAACATGAAGAAGAACAAGAAAATGAACAAGAAGGAGATGTGGCAACCTTGTTTATCGAGTTCTTAAAGAGTAGAAGAGAAACCAAAGTTGAAGTTTCACATTATGATGGGAGTCTAAAATTAGAAGAACTAATGGATTGGATAAGTGAAATAGAAAGGTGCTTTTAGTATGTGAAGCTAAAGGAACTGAACAAGGTGAAGTTTGGCATTACCAAGTTGAAGGGCCATGATGCTATTTGGTGGGATTTTGTGCAATGTGAGTCAGTTCGCTTAATTGAGGAAAGGATAAGGACTTGGATTATGTGGGTGTCCAAGTTGAGAGAGAAAATTCTGCTAGTGGATTATAAACAAGAGCCTTTTGTTACCCCTCATTTTGCACGAGGCTTGCACTAGTGAATCTTTTCACTACCTTTGCGATTTTCATCACAAAGATGGATCCTACATGGAGTTTTGGATGGACTAGTGTCTGTTGGTTTTCACTTGCTTCCTTGGATTGTTGATGAGATGGATGCTGATGTGTTAGATGCCTTGATGGTGTTTTGCTTGGTATACTTGTTTATCATAAAGAGATAGCTTTACACTTGATCTCCGTATTTTGCTAGATGAATGGATGAGATATATGGATCCCTTGGTGGAACGCCCTAGCACTTTGGGGCTAAGAGGACATTGTATTTGCTTGATCATTTGGTTGGCTTCATCATGTCATAGTGTGTTCGGGATACAGTCACCATTTTGCATGTGTTTTGTTACTTGAATGCATGGGTATGAGCATGATTAGAGCTCGTTTTCTCTTATGGATGAATTTTAAACATGGATGGGTTTCTTGTGATGTAGAGCATGATTTTACCTAGAGCACTCCCCTTCTTGGGCCTGTTATCCCCATTTTGTGGGATAACTAAGGAGATGATGTCTCGAGCCTTGTTTTAAAAACCGGTGAACCGGAACCGGTCGGTTTTACTGGTTTGATGGTCGATTGGTTCAAACCGGCCAATAAACCGAACTGGTTAGCCGGTTTCTAAAACCTAAAACCCCCTAAAACCCCATAAAACCTAAAACCTTAGTAACAAAGAAGTACTTGGCTCATGTTTTCTCATGCAAGTTGGAGTTGTAAGGTGTTTTGGTGTGTAGCTGAGGGTTATTTTGCCTTACTAATGCTATTTAAAGAGGTCCCCACCCCCTCCATTTCACCCACCCTAGTAATTAATGGTAATGTTAAATTCTTAAAGTAAAAGTGACATTCTCCTTTATCTTTCATTTTCATCCTTTTGCTTAAATTTTTAACATTACCATTAATTGTTTCAGGATGTTTGAGAGTGGTTCCAACCTCA
>SNQJ01S0006986.1:94624-112622 GCA_010110895.2 Picea sitchensis | reverse complement strand
TCTTCTCTTTGTCGTTGTGTCAGGTGACTTAGTAGTGTATGTGCACACCAACCTCCGTCTTATATACAAGCAGAGAGAAGAGTGGTTGAAGGGAAATACAAAGATGTGGGATGTGTTTTATGATAATATGGGTTTGAACAACACTATTGATTTGGCATTAGCAAACTTGGATCTTAATGAACTAGTGCTAGAGCCGGTCACTTTTGATGATGGTGATCCTCTTGAGGGGTCATCCTCCAGAGTCCACATCAACAAATGCGCAGATTGCATTGGATATAGGGGAGGAGGAGGAGGAGGAGGAGGAGGATGGAGGAGAGAGCAGTGGTAGTGATGCCAATCTTGATGATTATGACATGGAGGACTATTGACAGTCACGACTCATGAGTTATGAAATTCTTCCATCTACGGTTCTAGTATCTACCCTATGGATATTTTGTATTTGTCATTGGCATTCCCACCTATAGTATCAGTGACTCTAACTTAGTATGTTATTTTATGTTGTAGAGGCCATTTAGAGCTTCCTTGATTATGTATTTATGTTCCGATCTCTAGATATGTATTGCACTTGGTGTCGTTTTGATATATTCATGAGCATACTTTGGATATGTTGTCTCTAATTGTCTCTAATGCTTTGGAAACATGATTTAAAATCTTAAAAATATATTATTTTCGTTAAAATTTAAATATTTTATGTATTTAAAAAAAAACCGGTTCATTGAAACCGGTTCGACCGATTCATTACCGGTTTCGGTTCAGGTTGGACCCTTGACCAGTTTCGATTTTTAAAACTATGGTCTCGAGGCCCTCAGGTTGCAGACATGGAGTATCGAGAGACAGCTTGACCAACAATGTCCACTTGCACAGATGGAGACCCACCGCACCACCACAGCTCCAGGTTGATCATGACGGTATCCACCACATCAATTGGCCTCTGGAAGACATTGGGTCTTGCTCCATGAGGTACAAGTCAGGTATTATGGTGAGTGCCATTTCAATATTTGAGGCATTTGAGTTTGTTACATCTATTACTGCTTTTGATTATGTGACATTTGCTTGGACATTATTCTCTTTGCCCCGTTTCACCTTAGTGGCTGACATTGCGCCCTAGTAAGTGGGTCACCCTTAGGGACTGGGAGGTTCTTTTGACGAGTCATCGTGCCATTCCTAACCATACTTGCCACTTTCCACACTTCATCCCTGCATCTCCTCACCTTTTGGGTTTTTTGGGTGTACTAACGCAAGAAGGGGTTGTCCCTCACTTCATGGGAAGAAGGGGTTGAAGGCCCAGAGGCTTGTGGCTGGAAAAAGATAAAAGCCTGATTATGAACCCCTTCCAGATGCTCGCCCAAAGAGGTCTTGAAAGTAATGAAAAGCTTCTCCTAAAAAATCAAAGACTTGCAAAAGAAAATTAACATTATATAAATGTCCCCACTTGTTGAGGTGTGTACACTTATGCAGTGTCCCTTTCTTTCCTTGCATATGGCACTCCGTGTACCTTTAGCTTCAAGTGGCCTTGTTGTATTGCCCCTCAAGCTAATCGATTCACCCATAGGGAGTACCCAAGGTTTTGGATTATTAATTAATTAATGGGCTTGGAAAAATGATGCATTGAAAACAAAGGTGTAGCACACCCTCTACAAAGGCACCCATAAGCGAGACACTACAACCCCTTGTATGTCATGAACCCCATGCTCAAAAGTCTCCCCTTCATCCATGATACCTCATCCACATGACTTCGAAGGAGGTTCCCTTGGGAAACACCCCTAGACTTGAGGAACGATTCACCCAATAGGTCGTTTTGTCAACCCTCCCATACCTAAACTTAGTAAATTGCATAGGGTCTTTGAGCATTAGTTTATTTTGATGAGGTGGTTTGGATATACTTGCTTGAATGACTCTTTTATTGATTTGATTTACTCATCATGATGCTTTGACTTGAGATCCTTGGAGGGCGTATCCATTTGTCTTTGCAGGACCTAGCTGGTGGACAGTTTTGGAGGAACAAGCCTAGCTTGGGCTTCCATGGGGCTTGAAGCCCACAGGTTGGATGCTGAGGGCTCACGTGTCGGATCACGGAAACATGCCTTTGGAGGCTTACATGGCATCATGGAGGACCTAACCTAGCCCCTACCACCCAAACGTTTTGCTTGAAGGAGGCAAAACGTCACTTTCTTGAGGCTTGACGTCATAGAGGGGCTAGGGTTCGGTGGTGGTTGAGGACACTTGGCATTTTTGGAGGAGTGGCCCCTTGATTTAGTGGAGAAGGTCCTAGCACCTTGGAAGATGGATTTTGGAAGCCTAACATCCCTTCTCCAACCTCAACGACTTGCTAAAAAGTGCCAAAGGTCGCCCAAAAGGAGGCTGATGTCATGTTTTAGGGTTTCTTTCATGTGCAAAAGTATGAATTAAATAATATTATTTTGTAAAGGGGAAAGATTAGGGCTGTTGACTCCTTATCTTGTGGTTTACCCTAAATTATGTGGACAAACTATGTTTAAGACATTTTGTATAAATAGAGATCATTTGTATCTCATTTTTAACATTACTCTCCCTCTTGTGAGAGAATATTGGCTGAAATTTGCGCCCTTCTTGGGCAATTCTCTTCATCTCTTTTGGTTACATTCTCTTGCTATGGTTTATCTTTGCTATTGGTGGAATAAGTGATTCATTATTTCTCTTGGAGTACTTTTCTTGCTTTATGGTGGATATTTCTTGAAGGAGTTTATCTTGTTTATGCTTGCACTAGGTAAGAAATCCATTTTGTTGCTTCTTTCTTGGTTACAAGTCTAATTTGCTAAGCTTCTTGGGGAGTATAAGTGCATACAACCCCACAAAGGCCATCATTTTGTCTTGAAATAAGTTGTTGCACAAAGGAATACTAGGAGGAGTAAAAGGGTTTACACCCTCCTAGGGTTTTCCTTAGCTAGTTTTGCTTAACTTGGGGAGTAAAAGGGCTTACACCCCCAAGGAGGTAGCACTACTACCTCTTTCTATTTTAAAGACTCCATAACCCAATAGTTAAAGGCACTAATCTCTTGCATTGGAGAAATAAATCATTGCATTGGGATACGTAAAACTACGAGATATTGGAATTGTTCAAGTTGGAATTTCTTCTACATGTTATAAGCATTCTTGTGCCCTAAGGGCATCCTCTTTTAGCCAACCAATTTGCTGCTGTAATAAGTTTAATGGTAGGGCTGCAACAAACCCTAAACACTTTCTTGAATAACATCAAGAAGCTTCCATACATGTCAATTAAGATTTCGTTCAAATCGAATTGTCAAAATTAATGGTTTGTTGTACTGTTCGTACGGACACATCCCTTCTGTACAACTGCCAACCATTGTGTACGAATATTGGTTAATTAAATATTAGAAGGCATCCTATTATTAAGTCACTTGGCAAAAGTATTATTTGATCGAGCCACTCATTTGGTTTGTATAGTCTATAAAGATGAGGATTAAGTGAAGACAAAAGAGAAGTTTAATTCTAAAAGAAAAATTATTTAAGTATGGAAAAGTTCAATTTTAAAGGATAAGAGTATTTGAAGTTTTTAAAGTAAAAATAAAAATAAAAGTAGTATCTAAATGTTCTTTAAAAAAAATATTATTATTAAAGTGAAAGGTTAATAAAAGAGGAAGAGAATTATAAAAAAGAAAGAGTGTGAGAAGGAATATACCAAAGTTATATCGTAAAAAGTTATAAAAAATTTAATTGTCAAGGGAGTTATCAAGGTTTAATTACTGTTTAGTGAAGGACATCATTATTAATTGAAGGGCAATGTATAAAAAAAAGTTAAGGAAAGAAGAAACTTATATTTAGAAGGTGAAGAAAAGTAATATATATATATATATTATTATATTTCAAGGTTCAACATATATTTATATAAAATGGAATTTTGTGGTGAAAAACAAGGAAGGTTCCCTCGTACTTATAAAGAATATGTGGATTCCTTATTAAAAGTTAATGGGATTATTCAAGGAAAGAATATCAACGTCGCTATTTTTCTGAATGCTAGGAAAAATCACATTAATGTTGACTTGGCGAACCAATTAATGGTTTCAGAACCAAATATAATTGAAAATGACATGTGTCTTTCCGATGAGAAATATGAGATTAAAAACCTACAAGTATCTATTGGTGATTACAAATTCATGGCTTAATTCAATGTCGTATCAATGTATCAAGACAATGTTGATATAAATCTAGGGTCAACTTGGGTGGATACATTGGGTACTTTTATTTTCAACACAAGGAGAAAGTTTTTGACTTTTTCTTATAAGAAGAAGAAATTCAAATTGTAGGACTTTACAATGAAGTTAGTTTCAGAAGCTCCATCATCAGAAGACTTGAAGGACATATCATAAGTGATCCTTCAAGATAACCAGAAGTCGATACAAAAGTTGCAAGATTGACAGAAAGAATGTGACAAGATCATCATTGAAAAAGACGAAGAGATTTTTCGCCTAAGAAATCATAATCTGAACCTACTTGCAAAAATCATGAAGTCCAAGGAGAAGAAGCGGTGTTTTCAAAAGTTGGAACAAGAAAATCAAGGTCTCAAAGAGAAATTAACCGAAGAAGAGGAAGAAAGCTCCTGCCCAAGGAAAATTAATCAGAATTTACTAGAACAAATTAAAATCTTAAAGTATGAAAGAAAGGAGAATTTAGAATCAAAAAATAAAGATGATAAGTCTGAAGATAAAAAATAAGTTTTACGATTAAAACAACATAATCAGGATTTACTAACACAAATTAAAAGACTTAAGCATGATAAAAAGTCTTTACAAGAAGAGTTAGATCACAAAACATCAATAGTCGATAAAGAGACAGTGACTGAACCTGTGGAGCTAGAGAAGTCTTTAGATGTAAAAATCCCAATTATGGATAAAGGAATTAATACAGATTTAGTCAACCTTACAACTCATGTAAATAGGTCTTCAAATGCCGAAGTAGAAACAATCTAGGGGTATGAAGAAGACTCGATTCCAAAAAATAATCAAGAAAAAGCTACAAGTATATGAAGTAAAGATCAAGTTGCAAGGATGCCTTATTGACATCCTAATCACAAAATTCGTTACTTCAGCCAATCAATGTATCAACAGAAACAAATAACCGATATGTCGAAGAATATTACTTCCACTACAAGTAGGGGTCAAAGTAGAAGCTATCATGGGAGTAGAAATGTATCAAGTTCTTTCCAAGAACCCTATAAAAGCCCAAATCCGCAGAAGATCGAATTAGGATGGGCAGACTCCTTTACAATTCGACAATTCTACTCGGCGCTTAGAAGATCCTATCGTCTTAGGTCCTCAACGACTACTAACTCAAGAATGAACAATCAAGAGACAATAATTACAAGCCAGAGCAAGAGATAAGTCTTCCATAAAGTATGCTTTGAGGACAAAGCATTTTTAAGGGGAAGGCAATGTTATGAATACAATATATATAAAAATAGATATAATAAATAATAATTAGATATAATAATTAAACACATCATAAATAAAAAGTCATGTCTTATCTAAGGATGTGTCTATTCATGAAAGGGCACCGTTGTGAGGATATATAAACGGGCCCTCATTCTCATTGTAATCATCTCATATTCTTATACATTATTATTTAATATATTATCCTTTATGGATTATAACCTATTGTCCTACCTACACTGGGTATTTACTTGGTGAACCGGCTTGGTTCACCACATTCTACAATGTGGAATGCGGTAATATTGTTCTAAGCCTCGATGATCTTGTCATCTTGTTTCCTCTTGTGCTTTGAGGATAAACGCTTCCTAGACACGAGGGCATGGAAGATAGCTAATTTCTATTAATTCTATGAATACTTATTATCCTTAGAACTGTCATATCTCTTATGCACTATAAATATGACAATCTTTTTGATTGCATATCACCATATCATACATCTCTCTCTCTCTCTCTCTCTCTCTCTATATATATATATATATAGAGAAAGAAAGAAAGAAGAAGAAGAAGAGAATATCTTGGATTATATGTATACACTTCACTTATGAACAATGAATGCGCATGGCACTCCGTGATTACCACAAGGTACATCATAGTATGTTCTGCCTTCACTTATGAACAATGAATGCGCATGGCACTCCGTGATTACCACAAGGTACATCATAGTATGTTTATGCCATTTCATGCTACACTTATATATATATATATATATATACAGTCTCTTGGATTATATGGCCTTCTCCCTTCACTTATGAACAATGAATGCGCATGGCATTCCGTGATTACCACAAGGTACATCATAGTATGTTTATGCCATTTCATGCTACTCTTGTACAATTTTTTTCATTTTTGGGATGCTCTTTGCACCCCCCGTGCTCTTTTCCTCGGCCATTATTTTTGGTTGTATTCACTAGTTCCTTTGACTTGTTTTGGTCTTGTTAACCCCTAGAATTTCACCCTTGAAAGTCTTGAGGGTTAAGAGCCAACATACAACACTTTGGTTGGCATACTAAGATTTTCCCAGGGTTTTAGCACTTATGTTGAGCAGGAGGATGGTTCACACATGAGGCAGGTACATGATCAGTACAGGGTCACTTAGTTCAAGAGTCACAGTCTACTTGGTTTCCATGCATTTGTGAGAGAAAGATGTATACATGTGTTGCTACTTTTTAGGAGGCACGGTTTGAGTGGGTCTCTTGACAGTTTGGGGTAGTTCAGAGCATATAGTAAGAGTCCTTGCAAGATTCTAGGCCCGATGACATTTTTTCTGGGTGACATGCAGGAACTTGCTATTTTTGGCAGGTTGTGATTTAGGCCCCAGATTTAGATTTCGAGAGTGCAGTATTGATCCTTGAGGCATCCAGAGACCTTTGGACCTTTTTCCGGATGATGTAACCCAGTTTGCTATTTTTAACAGGTTGAGCATCAGGGCCTGCATGACAGTTCTGATGGCATATTCGGATCTCTTGCGGAAAGACGAGATTAATGAGTATAAAGTCAAGGATATTCGGAAGACATTCTATTTTTGGTAGTATGTATGTGGACAATTTTTCTAATAATAGAACTGAGAATCTATTTGTAGAGAACCCTATTTTTAGAGGTTCTATTTTTATCTGCGTCTATATTTAGCAGGTCTAGTCATTGCCCATGCAGTGCCAAGTGGCAACCTCCGAGGTCGATATGTGGCAGTGATGTGGCATCCACCTAGGCTAGGGCGCATATTCCTAAAATTGGAGCATATGATAATTAATTTATGATGGAAGGAGAGGTCGCATGAGTTTCCTAAATTTATCTCCCCCATGCACTCATGTGCCCACTCTAAACTTAGATTCTATTTTTACCCCCTTCAAGCGTCCCTCTTTCTTCCTTTGGATGTGCGCCCTCTCTAGCTATATATTGGAGGCTTGCCTTGGCTTATTTCGTCGGTTTTTGTAGTAACACCATAGTGTCTTTCTCCTTCTCTTCTCTCTTTGTCTAGACTCTAGTCTAGTGGCTTCTCTTTGAGCAAAGTAGTCATTGTATCGGTTGTAGGCTCGTCAAGTGTGGTGCAATCAGCTCTCTTGGAAGCTTTATCAATAAAGAAGTGTGTGTTTGTCATTCAAACCTCTTTTCTTGGCGATATTTTGGTAAATTTGTAATCTGATATGTCATTTTCTGAACTGTTTATCATGGTTAATTTTGATCATTTGAATAGTTTTCATCTTCTTTCCAGTTTATCTTCATTGTGCTAACCTTGCAGGTTCCCTCCAAGCTTATAAGATCAATTTTCTCACTGTTTTGGACCGCTTTCACACGCTGTCCAAGACAAAACAGCTCGCTGATTTTTCGCTTTGAACGCAGAAATCAGACCTTAGATCAGCCAGCAAGGCGCTTTATTTTGCCTAGGGACACCCCCCAGAGGCTAGTGAGTACTAGCCCGAATGGAGATGGGTTTAGCCCGTGACATCTGGGGCTATTTCTCCTTGAATTAGCCAAGTTTTTACCTCTGTCATAATAGGTTTATTAGCTCAGATTGGAGGGTAGAAATTTGTTCTAACAGGTCCTCAGTGGACATTAACACAAATTTCACTTTTTTTTTTGGACTAAAATTTCACCTGGGTCAGCCCGGTGTTTGCTCTTCATCAGTCTTGGATTGAGACAGATCATCACATCCTCAGAGAAAAGATGATTTGCCATCTTTATCAGTGGGAAAGAGAAAGAGAAGAACATTTTGCCTTTATGAATGTAGTCTACTATGTGATTCATGAATGTTATCATTGCCTATTTAGGTATTCTAGTGGATCTGTTTTATGGAGTTCTTTCGTGAACTCCCTTGTGTTTGATACTAATTGCGATTCTTTGTAGTCACATTAACCTTTTATAGTCATTCGTGGACATTAATATTATTTAAATTTGAATTAAACTTAAATTTATACAAAGTACTTTTTTTTTGTTGCTATGTGGTTTTACAGAGTATACTGAGTATACATGCTATACCTTTTGCCAATTGGCTGTTTTTTCTAACACCAAGTGGTGACTGATTCTTCCTCTATTAATTGTGGATCTCTAAATTTTATGACATTAAATCTATCCTTTGGAGCTATAAATTGACATTGGAGGGTATTTTGCTAAGGGTTTATTTTTTTATTGCAGGGTAACCCTGTTTTAGGTGTTCATGTATACCTTTATTCAGATGATGTCCATGAAGTGAATTGTCCTCAGGGTTCTGGACCAGCTCCTTGGCCAAAGCAAGCGCTTTGTTATGCAATATCTGATGCAAATGGGAAATTTGCTTTTAAATTTATTCCATGTGGTATGTTTTCCCTTCTTCCTTTCCAATCTGATAGTTAGGGTCAATTTTCTATGTGTTCATAGGTATGTTAGCCCCAAGGTTAGTCCATATGTGAAGAGAGCTCAATTTCACATGGCAGGTGAAGTTTGAAATTTCTATTTGATGGTGGGGTGAAGGGAGGGGTAGCATATTTTAGCTATGCCCTTGTTTACAACTTATGTAATTTTTTGGAGCATAGCACATTATCAAAACTATAACTGAAAAATTTGCGCTATGCCATAATATTTTGTGAGGTCAAATCGGTTGCATTTTAGTTTTAAATATTCCTTTTTCCACGAATTATTTGTTTTCTGCATTGTCATATTTTTGCATCTAACCACACATCTTTTTCTAGATTGCTATTAATAAAGGGACTTAATTCTGCTTTGTCTTATTGAGTGCCGTTAGTGAAGGGGCCTCATATTGAGTTTTAAAGTTCTCTTTATATATAGCATTGGCATCTAGTGATAAATAATACGAGCTGTAGTATGAAATTTTCCTATATTTCAAAATTTTGTTAATATGATTCTCTTTTTAGTTCAAGAATGTTAGTTGCATTTACATCTTAGTTGGATGAATATGATAGGATATGATAGGAATTAAGCACTGTTTAAATAGGATTTCACTAGATATTTACAAAGAAAGGTACTGAACAGTAATACTATTTGAGCTTTGCATTTTAAAGCTTCATGTTTCCTTTGATTGATAAAAATGTTCCGGATTGATCGGAACTCTGATATCCCATACCACTAGTCCCTTACAAATATGAATAACTTATGCCTTGTACATTGTAATCATCATGTTTTACATTGTGGTCATTTTATTATATATGTGCATATATACATTTCTGTGTATATCTTTTAAAGTCTTGGACACCTGCACTCCGCATTACCTAACTCCATACAAACCCGATATCTCCCAAATTGTTTGTCTCTGCTTCCCAACAGACACCATATAAAAATTCTGTGCAGAAAATTCTATATCGAAATTTTGGAAAGACAAATTTAGAAAACAAAACTTACAACATCTTGTCCCTGCATATAGGAACCAAAACCTCTCTACACAAGTGGCTTCTACTTTCAGTGGACAACTCACCCTCTTGCTTGTGAACATCTAGAGCGTCTTCCAGTATGTTAGGATTGCTCAATACAATTCAGTCTGCTAGAAAGAAATGACAGTTTAATCGGGTATGAATAGAACTTCTGCTGAATGTGTTTAATTAGGAACGAACAAAACTTCTGTCCTAAGTTGCATGAAATGAGGAAATGTCTACAAGTTTCCAAAACGTGAATGTGTGGAAATGTGACCCCCCCAAAATGGATACATCAGGGGAAACACGGTATATAAAAAATACAATATATAATTTTTTTTCTACTGAGGAAAAATATCTGTAATTTTATTTATATAAAACAAAATTACACTTTCATATGCCTCAAGGCATTCAAAACTAAAGGCTCTGTAGCCAGATGGAGCAACAGCTCTGCATACCTGCCCTTTAAATCAGTGAGCTATATCAAAAAATGATAGCTGTTCCTTCACTTAAAAGGACATTAATTACAACTTTCAATATCAAGATCTGAAAACTGACCACTATCACAAATTTTTGAGCTGCATCTTCAAATAAATATGGCTGTTCCATGACTTAAACGACTAAAATATACAAAATTACATATTTCAAAAGGTAAATCTGCAATCTGTCCACTCAGAAAAAAGGAAATTATATCCATGGTGTATGAGGGAGATCAATTGGGTGCCCAACTTGAAAGAGATGGAAATGGTCTAGGTACCACGCTCCAGCCCCAATGCTTCTTTTGAAAGGGCCATCTGTGATGTGGGATTTTACAAGAGAAGCTTAAATAGCTTTACAAGAGAAAAACAACCTCAGCATACTAAGGATAGAAAATCTCTCTTGATCCTACAAACTAGGATCTAAGCACAATACAAGGGATAGGCTGAGAAAAGATCTCAACTATGCCCATAAAAATCTCAACTAGCCCCTAAGACTAGGAAACCAAAAAGGATTTGACAAACAGATCCACAATAACAATCTAAGGGAAATTGGTGAGACAAAGACCTGGTGGATGTCTGATGAAATCAGTGAGACAAAGACCTGCAATTGAATTTGCGGAAACCAAACTATGTCTCTGTGATGTAGATCAACAGAATGGAACCCAAATCCACATAGGATCAGAAGAATACTAAAAAACCAACTGAAACAAGTGGCTAAAACACTATACAAAGCAGTATGATCCAAATGATGAAACTGTCGAAGTTGATACTTCAACAAAAATCTGGCGTGGAGACATTGAGTCCCTGAGTAACTATGAAAAGAAGGCATGTAAACTCCCAAAGTCATGGATACCATAGCATGCTTGTGAGAATACATAGTGAAATGGGAAAAATCACCACTCAAGGTAGTTTTTACAAAGAAGCCCAAAATGTTGGTGGATGATACCAAATACGGACATCTCCGAATATTAAAAACAAACCATGGGTTCTCACAATCAAATGTTGATTCTCCTCCCTTGACTTGTATGACTGTGATCTGGAACAATATACCAGTTAGGAACCAACCGTACCTTTGGGTCGAACACTTGTACTAAAAAGATTGACTGGGAACCTGTTGTACACCAGGGCCTAACATCAACCTGACTTTAAAGACTGAACCACTGACCATTCTATGGACATATTTCCATCTACCGAGACACGTAGGTACCCAACCATGGTGCTCGTCAGTTCTCTAGGAAAATAGTCTGGATACAGGATGTATACAAGTCAATCTTACATTCATTATACACCTTCCAATGAGGACTTATAGTGCAACAGTCTTTCACCAAAAAAACAATTAGAGGAGATAGAACATATAGCTATAATTTTCTGACAGCTACCACACACCTTACAAAGTTAACTCTGCAATGATTTTATATCGTAAAATATTGCCATGCAGGGCTACAAAACAATAGCAAGAGATAATAAATGTATATGACTTTGTTCCTCTACGATTGTCCACATATTTGAAATCTTCATTTGCATCTTCGACCTCTTTAAACAGATTCTGAAGCATTATTATTATCACACAACCTTAATGATAACTTGCAGCCATTCCTGGATTGTGGGCAAATGTCTTGTGGTGAGAAGATTGTAGAGTTTTCTCACCACATCAAACACTCGTAAGACTCGACTTGATGGTTGTATTCTGATTATGAAGGCCACGATCTAAGTGTGCAAGTGATTGGAACATAATATTTGCACATCTACCAAAGGAGGAAATTGTAGAAATCGTGTGAAGAGGCCACATTTCTTGTCATTTCTGAAGTTGAAAGAGTGCACAGGGATTTCTATAGGAAGCCCTATTGTAGACAACTATGCAGCATGAGAACACACTATGCCTTCATGTATACTATGATGTGGGATTTCCCAACAAGGTGAGAAATCCCACTCAACGAGTTGAGTTCATACACAAGAAATTATACGAACTTAGACTAATTTTTATTGAGCAAATGAGAAGCTCTTCACAAGAGGAAAACTACCTCAACATACTAAGGAGAGAAGCTCTTCATATCCTACAAACTAGGATCTAAGCACAATACAAGGGATAGGTTGAGAAAAGATCTCAACTATGCTCGTAAAGATCTCAACTGGCCCCTAATACAAGGAAATCAAAAAGGATTCGGCAAACGAATCCACAATAACAATCTTCTAATTATAATAATTGAAGATGACAATACATATGAAAATCGTAGGGATTAGAATCCTTATCAATCCATTACCTTGTTCCTGTCCTTGGATATATGAGACAAAGAAATGTGTGCGAATGCCTTTGTCTGTTGTTGTATATCATCAAAAGGTTGTTGTAACGTAAAATTTTTGAGAGATGCTTCCTTTAGAATCCATTGGATAACTGGTAAAGAATCCCCCAAAATTTGAAGTTGTGTAACACCATATTCTTGAGCCAATTGGAGGGTTAATTTGAGAGCCATCAGTTCACAATATTTGTTAGTTTCCTTCCCAATGCCAGCTTTAAAAGCTATGATGTGATTTTAGGAGAGGTACAAGATTCCTCCGTAGCCTCCTATTGGAGGATTCTTTTGAGAGGCACCATGAAAGTATGCCCAAGGAATATCCATATTGATGACTTCTTTTTTATTGCTTGGTCCTTTTTTTTTTCCCTCAACCTAAGGATAAGCATTTAGGATATTAAGAGACTGAATTGGACATTTAATGGGTAGGGTTTGATGTCCTTCGAAAAGTTTCAGGTTCACCGTTCTAGCGAGTTAAATTCCCCACGCTATACTGAGTGGCAGAGATCTCATCTTCTTTGTGTTCTTGTTTGTATATGAGGACCTGAAGGCTTCTTTAGTGCCTCCTCCTTCCCATGCATTCCTTAGCCTTGTCAAGCTTCCAACTTCTTTCCAGACTTCTCTGGAAAAGGAGCAAGTTAGTAGTAACTGATCTATAGTTTTCTCTGCTTGTTGGCATAAACTACACCATCCTAAGCCATTTTTTAATTTTTTTTTTCAATTTTGTAAAACCTGCTAGATAGGAGCCTTGTTGTTTAATGCCAGCCACATGAAGATTTTATTCTTGGAGGGTCACCTGAACTTCCATATGATTCTCCACCAACAAACCGGTTATGTCACCAAACCTTCCTCAACAAGAGCTCTATATCCCAATTTGAGAGCATAGAGCTCTTGTGAAAATTTGTGACTTTTCATATCCATTTCAGATACTATATCCATATCTGTTCCTGTATCCATATCCATGCAACTTAGTTATATTTTCTGTATTGTATTTTGTGCGAAACTCTGAAGTTCTATTCTATTGTATCCTTTGTCATGGAGTCCACTGCATGCATCATTTGTTTTCACACTGTGTGCTCATTTATGGAGAAATCATCTCTACTGCTGTTGTACCACTGTGTATCCAATGCTGCAAATGATTATGGTCCAAGATGACATCTAAATAAATCATTATTTACACTTGAACAAAAATTGGTCAGCCATATGTCTAAGAAAACACTTGCACATACATGTGGGCCAAAACCTGTTTGGAGACCAATACCTATACTTGTACGAAATTCTTTGCGCATGTACTCTATATACTTCTATATGTAAGCATGAGACAGATGATGCAAATTCTTGCTCTGTAAGATCCTATATTGCCCGAAGCATTGTTAGTAAGCTTTGTTATGTATAGTGATTTTAGTGTGAAGTGTCTGTTTGCACCTGAGTGGAAGATATTTTCTTATAGAAATACAATTTTACTGTCTGGAAAAGTTTTGGTGAAGACTGAATTCCTTTGCTGTTGTGATTGTCAATATCTATTTTTAACATGATTATTTTGGTGTCAGTTAGAGACAATATTTTCCAAATTATGTCAAAACATTACCTTAACAATAAATATCTGTTTTCAGCCTTGAGCTTTGACCCTCCTAAATTTTGCATACAGGAAAATACAGGTTGTTACCATTCTACAAGGGTGAGAATACAATATTTGATGTTTCACCTCCGTCTATGGAGGTTCTGGTTGAGCACAGTCATGTTACTATATCTCAGCCATTTCAGGTTAGGAATTGCTTGCAAATTTGTTGTATAATTTTCTACACTCTATAAGTTAGTGTAGTTATTTCTTTCATTATAATGGAAAAGTAGATATGTTAACGGAAAGATTGGTGCTGGCCTCTGGGAAGTAGAAGTTTAAGCAGAGAAATAAATGGATGCAATAGAATAGGAGTTTTGTGTCATTTCTTGCCTTGTAGTATTGCGTGTCGTGGATTTGAAGGAAAGATAAAAAGAAGTAAAATAATCTCCAGTAGTGACAAAATGCGGTCAACATCACTGGGGAAAAGAAATCTGGAGATAAGCTGATGTAGACGCCCAAGAAAAATATGATGCGAAGATTGAGAGGTTGTGATGTTGATCCAGCTCTTAGTAACGAATGAGACGCTTCTCGAAGTTCAAGATGGTAGTGATGCATGTTAAAATACATCTTATTTCAGTATACCACTTAGACTAAATTAGATTTCAGCCTTCTATAAAGATACAACAGCCATACTACTGTTCTTTATGGACAGAAATACCCATAGACAAGTTCTGAAATAAAATAGCAGCGGAATACAATTATGAACAGCAGACAGTAACCCACATTTGGCACAAAAATCTGTGCATAAATACTTGAAGAATTATTCAGAAAATTGGACAGTTTTGAGGAGGAAAAAGTGTTATTCAGCTTTAGGAATTTCCGAACTTTTACAACAGCAAATAGCATCAGCATTAAAACTCACTCAATGACTTCTTTCAGACAAATTATGAACTATACAAACAGTTCCAGACTGTATCTAACAAAGACAGCCATGGCTGTACGGCCTGTACAACCCAGGATAGCCAATAAATCTTCAGAAACAGTCATAAATGTGCATAGAAAAACGTGCCAAAAGAAACTGTATGGAACAGCGTTAAAAACTCAGCAAATATGCATAGAAATCCATGCGAATATGCTGTAAACTTACAGCCTCGATTTCTGTGCTCTCCCTTTACTGTACGGCCAGCTTACACAGCTGTACGGCCTCCTTTATTGCTGATGTACGGACTGCAATAAATGCTTCTATGCTTCTAGGGATGCGTGCCAATCCCACTCGTTGGGATGCATGCCAAACCCTCCTTGCTGTAGCTCTTCCACCAAGCCAACACTCCTCCTTGGGATGCGTGCCCCTTCACCTTCCCTCAAGCTCTCCTCAAAAGTGCGCCCTCCTCCTAATGAGCTGCCTATAAGCAATTTCGAAATGTAACTCTAACCCTTGATCTCCCATGAGTGACTCTTCACTTTCCCTCAAGATCAACGGTCACGACTTAATCTTTCGTTGAGGTCACTTAAGTCATTAAAGTGACCCATAACATCATAAAATCACTTTTACATAAAAAATAATTAAAAGACTCAACTTTATAAAATCACTTTATAAAGTCACTTTATAAAAACACATTATAAAGTCACTAGGAGAAAGTTTGCTTGGTCACTTCCGCACACTGAGCGCTGCCAATGCAGAAGTACCTCCAAGCTACCAAATTTCAACAATGCATTGTCATGTGGGGAAATCTACGAGAGATGCATGAAACCTCAGACAAAGGTAGAGAATGCTTTCTTAAAAATATGTAATTTTCAATTAAAATGGAGGAGTTTTACTCCTTGCAAGATCATTTGCTCAAATTTAAGGATATTAGAGATAAATTGAAATCAATTGACAGGAAGATGGAAGAAGATATGTTGTTATCACTTTGTAAAGCGTGCTTTCTTCCTAGACCTTGAGCATGACTAGTACTGATAAAGATCTGACATTTGAGGAGTTGAGCACTAAGCTCTTGCAGAAAGACAGATAGAAAAAGTAGTTTGGGAACAACAATATTAACGAGTCTTCTGAGGTGACACTTGCAGCGAAGTTTAAGAGCAATGGTAGCAAACGAAGGGAAGAGAATGATGGAGATAGATCTTCCGAGTAAGGTAAATGTAGAAAAAAAATTAAATGCTTTTATTATGGAAAATTAGGGCATATAGGTAGAGTTTGCAGTAAGTGGTTATGGGATGAAAAACACAACCCAGAGCATTCTTTCAATGATCAATCTGGAAAGAAACATGCTAATGTGGTTGAACACAAGGAGAAGGAAGAGTTCTATGTGTTCATGGCCAGAAAATAAGGATTCAAAGAGTGGTAAGGTTGACTGGTATATTGATTTAGGGGCATCTAGACATTTTACTAACGGTATTGATTAATGTGCTGATTCTGTAGAGGATAAATCTGAATCTGATTATATTGTGTTGAGTGGCGGAGGAGGATACAGGGTTCAAGGAAAGGGAAATGTCCTACTTCAGGTAAGGAGGTAAGAAGGTAATGATTAAAAATGTTTATTATGTTGCTTGTTTGGAGGAAAATCTACTTTTGGTAAGTAGTATAATGAAGCAAAGCCCACACTTTGACATAAATTTTAGCAATAATAGGTCAGTTATTGTTAATAAGATAGCAAAAAGATGGTTTCTATGGGCGTGGCTGCGTGGAAGATGATCCGAATTGGATCTTTAACATACCTTTGCAAATTCTGTAAATAAACATATCTTTGTTTATTTTTATTTTTGGGCAAAATGGAAGTGGAAATGAACAGCTGTGATGGTCGGCCTTCCCAAGGCAGCCCATTAAAACAATGAGGGCTGCAGTGAAGAGGGAAACGGAGGGGAGATGCAAGGTAACTTGAGGGAGTGCCGTAGCAGAAATAGGAGCTCAAAGAGTGTGACCTGCTTGAAGTTTGGTGGACGAAGGAGTCATAGAGCCTGTCCACGCTGAGTGAAGGCGTCTCTGAGCCATGGTCAACTGCAATCTTGGTTTTGATAGTGAGTAACAATGCACAAAGACGGTGTATAGCTCACCCCTATGTAATTTCTCCTAGGCATAATAAAAATTCCCGTTCAATATTGAAATCTGTATGTTATTGTCTAATTTTCTTGACTGGTGTGGGTTCATTAAATTTTTTTAAGCGCTTGAACTCTCTTTGCTTGGGATGTTTCGGTAATGAGCTTCAACGATCTATGCCAGCTCTGGTAAGGCATGTTTTGGCCTGTAGCACTCACCCACTTCTGATACACTCATCTCTGTATTTCACACAACATGCGTGGTGCAGAGCATTACTACCAGTGTTCAACTATATGTTCTATGTGCAACACTCTCTTGGTTAGTTTCCTTGGCTTAGAGGGTTTATACACAGCGTTTGACCAGGAATCGATGTGTGCTTTGCATTCACCCTCCTCTTAACCTTGTTGAAGAGATAACGGTTCAGAATTTGGAGGTGCCTTCTTTGAGTTACAATCTTGGCACTTGTTGCCATTACTAATTTTTTTTCCCTGTATGCAGTTGAGGGATTTCATGACAGTGGGAAGTCGACCTGCATTGATTTGGCAATCACTGTTTCTGTTAGATTTAGGGTAAATTTGCAGAATATTAGTCTCTTTTAATTTTTCAATAATCAAGACAATTAGATCTGTAAATCAATCATAGATAGACCACATGTAAAGCAGACAGCAGCAACTTAATAGAAGAGCTCTGATCACATATGCATATAAACTCAGATCTAAGAATAGTGTGATCTACAGTAGTTATGAACAGATCTAAACATAACAATGTATCTATAAGACTAAACACATATTTCAGATCCAACAATTCTGT
>SNQJ01S0006986.1:54746-93153 GCA_010110895.2 Picea sitchensis | reverse complement strand
AGTCCAGGGGCCCTAGACATATCTAGGGGCTTCAATCTCTTGGTCCCAGACCAAGACACCCATGCCCCAGGCATGAGTACCCTGGACCAAGTCCAGGGGCCCTAGACATATCTAAGGGCTTCAACTACTTGGTCCCAGACCAAGAAACCCTATGCCCCAGGCATGGGTACCTTGGACCATGTTCCAGGGGCCCTAGACATATCTAGGGGCTTTTATCTGCTTGGTCCCAGACCAAGAAACCCCAGTCGTACATTGGGGGCCCTAACAAGGGTCTTCTGTCATGGTACTGACTGTTTGGTCCCAGACCAAGTACCCCAGGAGTGCACTGGGGGCCCTAGATCTCGTCTAGGGTCTTAGCCATTCTTCAGGAAAATGGCTCTCGCAGTCGCTATAAATTTAACAGTTTCCATTTCCTCAATAGTAATCCAGAGGTTCATGGTTCAAACCTCTCAAGACTTCGAGTTGATTCCATTTTGGTTGGGCAGAAGATGATGCTTGGGGATGCAACTCAGGATGGTGGTTGTGGAGTTTGTGTTGGCACAACTCTTGCATTATATTAACTAAGATGATGTATATCACTTCATGAATTTAGGCCAGATAATATACCACCAAAATTTGTCTTATACTTGGCATTCCTTATGATTGTGTTATACATAAACGAGGAAAGAGAGAGATCGATCTTGTTCACCTTCAACTTTGGCTTCACAGTGTCAGCCCTTTTGATATCAGGCCACTCGCTATTTCCATTTATTTTTAGTATTGATGGAAGAGAGCAGGGGTTTTCATCTAGATAGAGTGACATACTTATAGAGTGAGAAAGGAATTCCACCTGCCCTTGATTTCCAAGTTGAAACTTGTTCTTGGCAAAGACATTGAATTTATTTCCGCAAAAGATCTGCATTGACGAAATGGACAGGCCATAGGCCTATTGTTTACAGATCAGAAGAATATGGTTTATTCAGGTTAACAGTAGTTGAGAACGTGGAATTGGTTAAGCAATAAGATGGTCGTAATTTCATTGAAAACTTAACCATAATGCCTAGGTCAACAAAGTGCCAGGTGAGACAGAGCTAAAGAAATGAAGTCCTAGATGATGTTCCTGCTGAAACAAGTTAAAATCAGCAAAAGACAGTCACACAGTAGGTGTATGATGCATTATCTATTGTAATTCATAGGAAGAAGACCCTCAGGGAGAGTGAAGATGAAGTGGTAAAGAAGAGTGCCCTTAGGGGAAGTGAAGATGCTGGTGGTTTGCTAGAGAAGNAGCAAAAGACAGTCACACAGTAGGTGTATGATGCATTATCTATTGTAATTCATAGGAAGAAGACCCTCAGGGAGAGTGAAGATGAAGTGGTAAAGAAGAGTGCCCTTAGGGGAAGTGAAGATGCTGGTGGTTTGCTAGAGAAGCAAACACAACATTTTGATTTGTTGGATCACCAAGATGTGGAGGAGGTGAGTTTCGTGAACAAGCCAAGTTCTATCTCAATGGTGGAAGGTTCTTTGTTCAACCAACATTGGCTATTATCCATCTGGTGAGTCGATGGTCCAACAAAAGGATGGAGACGTATTTTGTACTTCATCAACCTTGTCGGATACATCTCACTTCTACTTGCTATTTTGGAGATCCTATCTTGTGGATTGCAAACATCTTGCTTGTCTAGGGCCTTTGTCTTTTTGTATCTTGAACAAGCATGTAAAATGACCATTATGGGAGGGTGTTGGAGATAATGGTCACATTTATAACTTAGAGGTATTGTGACTTAGACAGATAACAAATGCTCACTAATAAAGTGATTTAATAATGGGGCATTNGTCTTTTTGTATCTTGAACAAGCATGTAAAATGACCATTATGGGAGGGTGTTGGAGATAATGGTCACATTTATAACTTAGAGGTATTGTGACTTAGACAGATAACAAATGCTCACTAATAAAGTGATTTAATAATGGGGCATTTAATTTAGCCATTAATATAGTGGTTAATAGTTAGGTATTTGGGAGTTACATAACATACTCTTCTAGGGATGATTTTAGGGGCTAAATTTCGTTCATGGGCTAATTTTCCATGGTTTTTCCAAAAATGAGATTCGCTATTTTAAAAATGATTCGCCCAAATTTTAATTTTACCTTAAAAATCGCCAAAATTTTATAAAAACTATATAAAATACTTAGAAATTTGAATATTTAAAAAAAAATATCGCCAAACATTTATAGTTGACATATGAAGGATTAGTAATATTCGCCAAGGTTACTATGTAATGAAACATTGCAGCATTGAATGAATGAATCCACTTATTCTCGTTCATACGTGTATTCCTGTCGATGCTCGTGTGTAAAAACAAGAAGGGGAAGTATTTATAATAATGCAGTATTATACAACTTCCATGATGGAAATTTAGTCAAGTGAAAAATAATGTGTTTTAAGGACTATGAATATTGTCTTGTCAATCTATAATTTCCCATGCAACCTACTTTTGGATGTCATTTGTACAAGAGTTTGTGGCCACAAGGTGGTGTCGTGTTGTTCTAGGTAGAAGTAGGGTAACTCCCAACAAGAAGATGAGCCTTACCCACCCCATGACTCATCAAAATTACATTAACTAATAATAACTATGAATTTCTGACTCTTATGATTATATTGTATAATATATCTTAGGTGTTGAATTATTATGACATTGGTGTTATTATACCCTAGGTATATTGCAACTTGTAACTCATAATAATTTAAAATGTTAGCACAGTATTCTTTCTCAGAATTTCAAAAGTTGAATGGTAAAATATTAAAACTATGCTTCATGCGTTGTCTTAATGGAGAACATTCTTCCTCAAAATTTATGGAGCATAGTAAATGGTACTGAAACTTACACTGCAATAGATCAAAATGCTATCACAAAATTTGATAACAGAAAAAAGGAGGCCCTATTGATAACTTTGTAAGTGACCAAATCTAAGATGAAGTGTTTCAGAAATGTACATGATTTAAAACTTTCATGGAATAAGTTGAAGAATGTATTTGAAATTCTCATTGAGTCTTGTATATTGTATTTAAAAATGTACTCTATGCTACAAAAATGGAGGGCACTAAAAAGGTAGAAGAATTGGTGTCCAAGATTAGATCATTGAGTTATGAATTAGTGGTGGTTGGTGTTGATTTTCAAGTTAAGAAGTTGGTAAGTCTAACACTGAGAGCCTTACACTCTTTCTATCAACCCTTCAAAACCTCCTTGAAATTATCATGGAAAATTGCATAGCTGATACTCAAAGAGCTTTTTGGATTGTTAATGTAGGGAGAGATGGAGTTGCGTGAAGAGGAAAACATATCTATGATCTGATAGAGTCTTTATGTTCAAGAGAAATGGGAAGCAAATTACAAAGCAATAGAAACCAAACAATTGGGAAAAAGGAAACTTTGATTTAGATTCTAAAGGTTTCTTTGTTTGTGGCATATTTGGGCATTCTGTAAAGGATTGTTGGCATAGTCCTCAAAGTTCAAATTACAAGGCTAAAAATGGTGGTGGTTAAAATAATAAATCTTAGAAGTCTAAGTTTGTTAGTGAGAAATCAAAAACTCTAAATAACAAAAAGACTACTTGGGAGTGCAAATAAGTGCATCTCACTTTAATGATGTTTGGTGGTTGGATTTAGGGGAATCAAACAAATTACAAGGAGTAGAAAACTTGTAGATGTGGAAGATGATTTTGGTGATGGGGACTCTATGACCGGAAAAGTAAACGTTGTGTTGAGATTGTTAGATGACCGAATTAGGAGTATAACATATTTATGTTATGTTCTAGGGGTTAAAAAGAATTTAACTTCGTTTAGGAGATTACCAAACAAAATCTTTAAGTAACTTTTGATGACGAGGAATGCAAAATACGAGGCAAGACTAATAATGAAGATGTGGTTAGAGGAGTAATGGAGGGTGGTTTGTATAAGTTGGATGGAATCCTTGTCCTTTAAGAGATGTTGGCAACATTTGAACCAAATTAATCTGATATGCTATGGCATGAATGGTGTGGGCACCTTAATTTTGCACGTATCCGAATTTTGCATAAGAAACACATAGTAAGAGGGCTACCACAAATTAAGTGAGTCAATGCAGCTTGCAAGATAACAACATAGAGCTCGTTTTCCAAAGGGAGAAGCATGGAGAGCAAACATATTGTTGGATCTTGTTCACAATGACTTATGTGGATTGATGACAACACAAGCAATCAATGAAGTAAGTTATTTCTTGCTTTATTGATGATTTTTCTCGAAGGATTTGTATTTATTTCTAGAAAAGTAATTCATGTTTACTTTCCTACTTAAAACAGTGTAAGATTGAAGTAGAAATCCAGTGTTGTAGGAAATTAAGTGTCCTTAAAAGATGGACATGGTGAGTATTCCTTTGGTAATTTTTCTAGATATTTTTAAGCTCATGGAGTAATAAGGTAGGAATTGCAACCTATACTCCACAGTTAATTAGAGTGGCTTTGTGGAAAAGTCATATCATGGTCAAAATGGCTAGGTGTACGTTGAAAGGCAAAGGGTTGCCCAAGACTTTTTGGGCCAGAGCTGTTAACACAATTGTTCATGTTAGAATAGGTCTTCAACCAATTCAGTTAAAGGGAAAATTCATGAGGAGGTATAGTCTAATGAAAAGCTTGACCTTCAATACTTTAGAGCATTTGGATGTAAAGTCGATGTCAAAGGTAGGAAATGTATTTTTATTGGATATAATGAACTGTCAAAAGATTTTAAATTGTATGATGACCCTATTGAAATAAATTAATTTGTTGAGATGTAGTTTTTAAGGAGCTCAAAAGTGCAATAAAAGAGGTAGAAGTCAGTGAAGACAATAATCGATAGCTGCTTCTAGGAAGCTAATAATCGAAGCTAATAGTCACCTAAGGATTAGAACAAGGACAATAAGAGCAACAAGAAGAGGAGGAGACGAAACACCATGAAGGAAAAGAAGAGGAGGAAGGGTAACAACCGGAAGATGAGAAGGAAGGATTGCAACAAGAAAAGAGGATAGACCTTCACTGCCAAGGAGGTTGAAGGTGGAAAACAATGATAGTTTTGATCTACTGAGTGAGATTATTAATTCTCCATTTGAAACTTACAAAGTTATTGAAGCGAAGGAAAGGAAGGAATGGAGTGATGCAATGGATATGGAGTTTGCATGATTTTAAAGAACAAGACAGACATGGAAATTAGTTATAAATGATGACTTCAACTTGACAGGGTTCATTGAATCAGATGGGGTGGATTAGCAGTTGTAGAAAATCTTCTTCTTGGGTGAAAGGAAGGTCATCTCGGCAAAAATATGGGAGGGATTCTACTGCAGGGATTTCCTCAGTCTCTGGGTCAATGTCAATTTCCTCAACATGATTCTTTGCCATGGGTTAGTTGGGTGGGTGAGCATCGATATTGTCATCCACAGTTATAGTAACATAAGTCAAATCCATCTGTAAAGCACCACCAAACATTGCAGTGTATTTTCAAGACAAAAGCATTCACCATACATCGGGAACATCTACGACCACAATGTCAATCAATAAAACCATCTCGGGATATCGATCAAGGCGGACCTTTACATTTTTTGTTACGCCATGTGTGGGAATGGCCCTAGATTCAATCTCACGCACATTTCTATAAGGCCTCGTCGTTTCCAAATCCAATTGCCTCATTAGTTTCAAGGACATAATACTTGCACCCGCTCCCGAGTCAAGCATACAATTATTCAGGAGTTTGTTATTCACGAGTCAAGCATACAATTATTCAGGAGTTTGTTATTCACTTGTATTGAGATGAAGAAAGGAGGGCGTTCATCATATTGTGGTTTGAAATGGTTCACTTGCAGCATTATAGGAGGGTCCACAGGTTCACCTTGTACCTTGAAGAATTTCTCAACTCTACTTTTCATCGAAGGAATCTTAATAATTTCTTTAAGAGGTACATGTACATTGATCTTTGCAAAGACACCATCTATGTCAATATTCAAGTTAATATCATTGATTTTCGGCAAAGTGGAAGTAGGAAGAGAATTGCTTGTTTGTGGAGGAGGAGGTCCTTGTTAGGGAGGCTTAGGGTCACTGGGTGGAGCTTGTGGCACATTTCTTCATCTTGTGTACATTTGTAATTCCTTCTTCCTAAGTCTCTCCCTTGATTCCTCATCCAGGCTGTTAATAACTTCCATCCTAGCCCTCCTAGCTGCTTCCCTTTTGCTCTCCTCAAGCTGTTAGGGTGTGATGTTGAGGCACACTTGAGGAGATACCGTAAATATATGATTTATGGCATAAAAGGGATTCTTTTGATCGGGTTCCCTATTATTCCTTGGGCATTCATATTCACAATGTGAGTCTCCGCAAGTCAAGCAACAAGGAGTCTCCTCTAGACTTATAACATTTGAAGGATCTAGAGTATTTGGAACCCTTTCTTCGTTTGAAGGCCTAACTCTCCATTCTTGGCTAGGATTTTGGGGTTGTCCCCTAAAAGGAGGCTTAGGGGCTTGTTGCTGTGCCCTTTCCAAATTAGTAATTTTGTTCATCATCAAGGTTTGATTCTTGGCGATGTCATTTATAGCCTCTTCAAGTCGTGCCCATGGATCACTAGTATCTTGAATGGGCTCAACAATTGTGTACCATCTTTGGTTTGGTATCGGCCTTGGCCCTCGGGGCATAGAAAGGATCTACTTTGCATGATGAAAGATTAGCCTCAATTTTCGTAGCCATTTCTTTGCCTTCCTAGATTGTCTTTGGACCCTTGTGTTTGAGAAAGTATCCAAAATGTCCCTGAAAAGCTTTGATGTAGAGGAAGAGTAGATAATCTCCTCCTGGGTGATGGCTTTTAGGGATTTGTTGAAGCAACTTTTCAAACTTGGCATTAAATTCTCTAATAGTTTCTTTTTTTGATTTCTTGGTTTCGGTAAGTCAAGTCAACAACATGCTTGGATCCTCTTTAGTGCATAAATTTCTTACTAATGGAAGAGATAGCATGAAAAACCCTTACTTATCAGGATATTCCACCACAATTGCCAAGAAACAAGCATCAAGAGAGGTCACTAGCCTTCCTTCAACCAATAGAAAGTGAAGCATCCAATTGCACAAGAGACAAGATAGAGCGAATTGCCCAAGCAGGGCGAAAATTTCAGCCAAGAATTATGTAATTCTCAAGTGAGTTATGTCTAAAATGAAAGTGAGATGACCTCTATTTATACGAGGTCATATAAAACCAATTTGTCCAGATAAGAAAGTCAACAACAAATTAAAAGAGGGCTGACCCCCTTTATTTGCCTTTACAATTTACAAAAATTACAATTACATAAGTAAATCCCTTAGAAGGGTGACGCTAGGCCTCAAAAGTGAGACTTGAGCCTCTAGATGCTATTCGTTCGGCGTGCAAAGGCCATGTGTCTATCTCTCATGCTCTGGAGTGTCATGTCATGCATCTTCCTTCTTCAAACCACATCATCTCTCTTCTGGAGCCATCAAGCCCATCAAAACTCTACCCTCCACATGACATCAAGGCTTGGAAGGTGACGTTTTGGGCCTCCAAAGGCCAACGTCCAAGTGTAAAGGGATACGATGTCATCACCTAGTGGTGTCCAAGTGCCTCCGAAGGAAACATCCATCATCTCAAGTGTGCAATGGCTCCGAGGTCCTTTGGCCATCCCGTGGGGCATGACATCCATCCTTGGGGTTTTCAACCCCTCATGAAGGCATGGAATAACTTACACCTGGCAAGGCCTTGCAAAGACAAACAAGTACGCCCATCAAGGGTCCATAAGTCACATGTATCATGCCAAGTAAGCCACATTTAATAAAAGAACCACCTAAACATGTGCATTAAATCCCCGCTTTTCAAACTAAACAAATGCTCAAAGACCTTATACAACTTGTCAAATTTAAGTATGGGAGGGTTGTCATCGTGCCCTGTTGGGTAGACCAGTCCCCAAGTTAAGGAGTGTTTCCCAAGAAGACCCTTTGGAAGTCATGTAGTGAATATGAGGTGGATGGGGGTATGCCTTTTGGGCTTGGGGTTCTTGACATATCAAGAGTTCATATTGTCTCATTTATGGGTGCCTTTTGTGGAGGGTGTGCTGCATCCTCGTTTGCAATGCAACATTTTTCCAAGCCATTTGTTTGCCATTAATTGATTATGGTCCAAAACATTGGGTGCTATGTGCAATTGAAAGNATTGAAAGTAAGGAGCACCATAATGCCACTTGGAGCTAAGAACACATTGAGTGCCATGTGCAGGGAAAGTAAAAGACACCGCATGTGCATTCCCTCAACAAGCGGGACATTTATTAGTTATGTGTTTCCTTTTTTTTAAAGGTCCTTGATTTTTTGTGGAGAAGTGTTTCATTGCTCTCAAGACCTTAGGGCAAGCATCTAGAGGATAATTTATGGTCTTTATCTTTTTCCAACTTCAACACCTCTGGGCCTTTAGCCCCTTCTTCCCATGAAATGAGGTACAAGCCCTTCTTGGGGTCAATAAGCTCGAAAACCTAAAAAGATGAGGAAACAAAGGGGAAGAGGCATGGAAAGTGGTAAATATGGATGGGAATGGTGCAATGACCCTTCAAGGAGACCCTCTAGTAGCAACCCTTTTTCCGAGGGTGACCCACTTACTAGGAAAACATGTCAACCACCAAGGTGAAATGGGGCAAAAGACATAATTTCCAAGCAAATGTTTTCATAATCAAGAAAGGACTCCTCGCAACATGTTAAAATGCTTCAATTATTAAAATGACACTTACCACGAGACCAGACTTGTCACCTCATGAAGCAAGACCTGTTGTCCTCTGTGGGCCAAGCTGGTGTAGTGGATGCTGTTGCCGTCGATCAAATGAAGATGTGTGGTAAGAAGAAGGGCTTTTCCTGCTCATCTCGCTCTTGACACTCCATATCTTCTATCTGCGGGCTTCGAGACATCATCTCCTTAGTTACCCCTATCAGAGTAATATAGGTCAAAATTTAAGGCTTAGGAGGGCTGTAATATCAGAGATACATCAGAAGGAGGGTCGACTGGAAAGACAAACTCTAAATCAGGGTTTTAAAGACGTCAATTAAGAATCGATGGCAATACCTAACTTTAGTGGAGATGAAGATAAAATTGAAATCTTTTTTGTGTGGAGCTTTCAAGTGGTGGAATAACTTTGATGAAGATACTAGACTCTACTCTACATGGGAAAAATTTGAAGAACTCTTCTCAAATAATTGGATCAAGGATAAAATGGAGGAGATGCATAAAATTCAAGTGGAATTAGAGGAATCAAAAGAAAATATCTCCAAATTGCAAAAGGATAATGCAAAGATAAGAAAATGTATTACCAAGAAAAACAATGAGTTCGCCAAGATGCAATCCCTTAATGAATCACTCGTTAAGGAGGTTAAAAACTTAAAGCAAAAAAAGAGTAGCAAAGCAAAGTGGGAAAATGATGATTCAAGGGAAGAATTGAAAAAGAAAGATGAAGAAATAAAAAGGTTACGTAAGCATAATCAAGAACTTCTTAATGACGTTAAGATAGTGAAAATGCATTTACACGAGTTTGAATCAAAGAATAGGGATGAAAATATTACCACAAAAATTGAAGAGGACACTATCAAAAAATTTGAAGAGGAAATTTGCAAGAAGGTTGAGGAATCCCTAAATACCGATGAGGTAAAATCAGAAAAGAAATCTAGAATTGAAGGACGTAAGAATTTGATAAATGGGGTCACATTGCAACTTCAAAAGGAGAAAGAGGATAAGATTCAAGAAGGTCACCAAAAGATACTTGAAGAAGTTGAAGTCCATCTAGAGGATTACATGCCAAATATGATTGTATTATCTCCAAGGCTAGAGTACTCAAAGACCAAGCAAAGAGGATAGAGGACGCCATTGTCTCTAAAAAGAAGATAGATGAAATGTGTGTGCAATGTAAAGAAAAATTATCAGATGTTAAACCATATCGACACCCTCATAACTAGGAAAGATTTCAAGGAAGACAAGAAGATCAATATCATAATTATCAAGGAAGAAGATGGAATACTCATCAATATTCATGGAACATGGCATCACAAAACCATTATTCAACAAGATATTATCATAAATCAACATCTACTACAAATTGGAGAAGCTTCAACAACAATACATGGAATCAAGGGAAAGAAAATTATGCAACAACTAGCCACGAAGGATTACGACTGAAAATAATTGATTTTGGATGGATGGATCATCATCAATGGAAAGAAGAAAGCAGGAACATAAGAGAATCATATTACTTGGTTTCATCACATGTAAAGGCTTTAACTGCAAATCTTTGAGGAAAAATCTTTTTGAAGGAGGGTACTATGATATGACCCCAAGGGGGGCATATATGGGGTTAAATGTATATGGTATGATCCCAAGGGGGGGCATACATGGGGCTAAATGTACATTTAATGTGTAAATGTATAGGTAATAGGGTCAACCTAATAGTAAAGGGGCTTCATGTGTAGGTATGAATAGGTCTATATAGAGATCATGTATTCATTATTGATGACACGTGAATTGTGATGTATGAATGTATTTGGGTATTTGGAGGAGGTTTTCCTATTCTTTAAGGAGTTATTGTGTAACTCGTCACAATTATCTACATTGGAGTTGTGCTCCATGCTCACATTGGTGTACATGGTGTGTACTTCTGGTTTATTCTGATATTTTAAGCATTTGATTCATAACAAACCTATCTAAGTGAAAGTACGGTGAATGAAAACATGCTGGGATGGCTTCATGGTGGTGTGATTAACATGCAAGGTACCATTCTTGGTCCATTTCCATGAGTGCCTTTGTAGAGGGAGCGCTTGCTGCTTGAGATACCCTTTCCTTGGCAGTGTGTGTATTCCAAACCTCTTTCTTGCCTTTTGTTATTCATTTTATGCATTACAAGTCCCCTTTTCAGGTTTCAAGCACTTTATTCTCTCTTTTTCTTTTTCTTGCTGGGATTAAGATTAGGGGTGATTGCCTCATAGTGAGGTGGCAGAGCTCAAGCTGACATTTTGCTTTTAACATTGGCCCTTCATTATCCCACATTGTAACATTCTTTCTTTATTTTTTATAGCAGCTGCATCAACCTTAGCATTCTAGCCCTTCTTCTCATAGGAGGATGAACCGTGGGCCTTTTTGGTGTATGTGTAACAACCATACCGAAGTTTATTACACTACAGGAGACCCCAGGATGGAAAGTGTTAAAGTATGGGGGGGAATGGTACATTACCCTTATCAAAGCCTCCCATTAGTATCCTTATTCCCCAAGAGTGACAACACGGGAATAGGATACTCAAGATGGCCAACCTTGGATGCAAGAAATACTAAATAAATAAGATAATGTACATCCTCCCACTCTACCAATGGACAACCTATTTTGTTACAACACTGTAATAGAACTTTGCACACCAAGTGAGGAAATCAATGTACACAGAGTCTTTCAAATCTGCAGGCATATCCCTTCCATAGGTGAGGATCTCCCTTGCTCCAAAGCGAGATGTCAGATAGGAAGGAGATCCCTCCAAAGGAAGGCATCATCTTAAGGGATGAATATCTCTTCTTAGATGAAGAAGAAGTCTGCCATAATGGGATCATCTGATGTTCTCACATTTTTGCTGTTCATAGGAAACCAGAAAAAGAAGTCCTCGATCAGGAAGGAGTGAGATATGGTTTTCCAGATTTGAGATCTCTGAGGACTTGGGGTCCTGATGCGGAGATCCTCAATCATTCTGTGGCTCTGCAATATTTTTTGATAACTATTTTCTTTGCACCAGGCTGAAGCATCCACAAAGCAGGCTCTAGAGGATTTTGTTTCCCATAACCATTATGATTATTTACTATTAAATTCAATAATTTATGCAATGTTTACATTATATTTATAGTGGTATTGATATTAATTTAAACTTATAAAATATATGAGCTGATTTTCACATTAGTATAGTACAACAACAGGAATGTTATATAAGTAACATTTTGAATGGACTAGACCTGCAGCACTAAAGTCACCTCGACCATAATCATATGTTATGATATATTTGAGATGGTTGGGAAAGTTAGAGTCACTAACTTCAACTGTATTGGCTTGCAGTTGGAAGCATTGTAAGCACACACAACGTTAATATATTTGCATAGTAAATACTCGTTCCAAGATGTATATGCACATTAACAAAATTCATATATAGTAGATAGTACAATCACACACAGCTGCCCACACAGGCTCTCTCAGCTGCCTCCCCCTCTCTCTTTTATATCTGTGTAATATAATTCTGGAACATTATCTTGCTATTATGCATATATATTTATTATCTATAATTATTCATCAATAATTTTAATAATTTTAAGTTATTTTCAGTATTTATAATTCATATTAATTGATATTTTTAGAACATTTCATCAGCTGATGTTGAATGCATCACTCGTGAATTTCCATTCTGGCATAACATAATAGAACTCTGATTTCAGCTTGCTTTGAATTTTTTGAAAACGTGTTTGGAGGTTCTAACTGATTGTATTGCAGTGACCTTATCATCTTATGCATTTCGTTTTTAACTTTGCATACTCTTTCACAGGTCACAGGTTTCTCAGTTGGAGGACGTGTCGTGACTTCTGAAGGCGTTGGGGTTGAAGGTGTTAAGATATTAGTTGATGGACGAGAAAGAGCTGCAACAGATGTCCATGGATATTACAAACTTGATCAGGTATCACTTTTAGTCATGGCATGGTAGAATGACAATTATTTCACTAACTTTTGGGGTGTTGCTTTTGCAATTATTTTGAATGATGATGGCAGTAGTTCAGGGTGCATCACAAGGATTCTTTAGTTTTAACAGACTGTGTAATTGGCTTTCAATCCAGGAGAATAATTAATCATCCTGTCATTTGTGTTTGTAACTTTGTACCAGTGAATAGACAGGATCCCATATAGTTATATTTGACTTCATGGCCCTGTCTAAGATCCTGCAATATAAATCCCTGGATAAGCAAAGTTGGTGTATTGGTCTTTTATGAAGATCCCTTCATTGGCAATGTTTAAATCCCTGTAAAACTCTTATAGAATAAACTTGCTGTGTTCAATGGGTTTTACTGACTGATCCTCCAGAACTTGATAGGATTTGTTTTCTGTTATTAGTTAAAGATCCAGCCTATTGTCAAACTAAATGATTACCTGTTTGTTGCAATTTCCTTCTTTCTAGTGTTTTATTTTATTCAGCTTGGAGATGCCCTAGCCAGTCCCTTGAGATAGTGTACAGGCTGCTTTTTGGAGGTTTGTGGGCATGGATTTAATGTCTATGACCATTTTTCGTGTCAGTGTTCAAATAATTGTAAAGCTCTTCTGGAATAAAGCTGCTCTGTTCGGTGGGTTTAAGTTGTTGTTCCTCTATATTGAGTATCTACTATCAACACTTCCCTGATGGGAATTGTCTTCCTTTATTGGATTTGAGAATTCTTCCAGAGGAGTCATCTAAGCTTAGTCACCTGGTTAGGGTTCGTGTTCAAATTTGGCTATCATGAAATTTGGAAAAAAATTGCCATACAAAAAACAGTTGATAAAATTTGCCATGAAATTCGAGAACTAAAAATATATAACTTATATATTAAATAAATAAATAAATATATTTTTCTAAGGAAAAACATAATTTTATTTTATCTCAACAAAATACAATACTAGGTGCTCTAGGGCCCCAAAATTGCAAAAATCGCCAAAAAATCGGAGAAATTGCGATTTGAAGAAAAAAACGAGAAATTGGAAAAAAATCGTTGAAAAAATCGGGCCGATATTTTGGCCATTTTTTCCGAAAAAATCACGTTTTTTTCGGAAAAAAGCTGCGAGTCTATTGGGAAAAATTGCCTGCTGAAAAAGTGCGCCAGTTTAAGTTATCCGTGACGGTTTTTTTGGGTTTTATTTGACATTTAGCCAAGGAGGAGAGCCAAGCCATCCAACCAGCCAAGGAAGAGTTTGCCATTGGGATTTTGTTGATTCAAGGGTCAGATTTGTGGATAGAGTAGTCATTTTCTCCGTCATTTGTGGAGGCTACTAAAGATGTTGTGGAAGAGGTCGGAATGACCCATTTATAGATCTTCCAGACCACCATTGTGATAGTAGCAACCATCCTTTTCTAGGGTCCACGTCTTATTGAAAGCTGCAACTATCATGAGATACATTTATTATATTTTTTGATGACTCAGGAATCAAGATTCAGGACATGATTCATTTTTGATGTGGGATGTATCACTAGACATCTTATATATCAGTTTTCTTTCCATATTCATGTGGCAATCTGTCTATTTGATGCTATTGTTTCAAAATTAAAAAAAAGAATATTTTTGTATTTTTTTAAGTTTGCCAATGTTTTTGCGATAAATCCGAAATGATGTTTTCTGGACCCTCGGCGATTTTTTTGCCGATACGATTTTTGCAACTTTGTTCTAGGCACAGTCCAGAAGGGGTCATCCAGAGATAGATCTCTTTAGAATCTTTCCCTATAGTAGTACATCGTGAAAATCCACAGGGTTCATGTTAGATTTAGGGTAAAATTTAAACAGCGGTCTCTTTTTGAAATTTAATGCAATACTACTTAGATCTGGAACATAAGCAGTGAAAATAGCATATAGAAAATAGATCTATGATATTTAGTAGCAGCAGAAGAGTAGGGTTCAGAGAATATATCAGATCTAACAGTAGTACTTTGATCTAGAATCAGAAAGCAAAAGATCTATCTGATGAATAATTTTCAGATCAGTGTTAGCAGCTCTTTTAGATACAACAATAGACCTGCATACTCAGATCATAGACAGTTATAAACATCTCTCTAAATGTACCAGCAGATATATATAACAGCAGACCTATAACAACAAATCTATAACAGCAGAACTTATTCAAACAGTAAACAAGGAGCACATGTTATAGATCTATACACTGCCTAATAAAACAATTTTATTGTAAACTCAGATCTAAAACTAGAAGCAACAATTTGGAAGCATACCTGGTACCTGACTTATCTTTGAAGATGGCACAAACCACAATAGATATAGGTCCTGAATTTTATGCTCAGACAAAGGTTCAGTTCATGGATCTAACAAAGATCTTTTATGCCAAAGGTTGAAGGAATTTTCTTGCCACCAAGTCAAAAGGTTAAAGGGATAAAACACCACAGATTCAAACCCTCAAAACAAAACCTTTTCCCAAGAAGACTTTCAGAACTGAGATTACTAGACTGAGTGTAAACCCTTGCCACAACAGTGAGCTATAAAACCCCAAACACAGCAGCTAGTACAAGCGGCAGCTAGCAGAGAATGGATACGGCACCCTCCAGAAAAACACACAACAGCAAGAGCTAGGACGCGGCACCCAGCAATATCCACGGCAGCTCTAGCAAAGGAATGCACCAGTCAGATGGGAGGTCACGGCACCTAGAATGAGGAAGCGGTACCCAGCAGAGGAGGCACGGTGGGCACTAACAGCAAAACAGCAAAGTAATGCTGCTCAGAAATAGGCCGCATCACCCTTCAGCTCTCAACAGCAGAACACAAGGATACTAGGACTGAGGCCGCTCCACACTTCAGAAATACAACATCAGATGACTGAGGCCGCAGACAAAAATAACCCCACGCTAGCACAAGTAGAATAGTTGAATGTGTTTAGGAGTAGGGGGGAGGGTCTATTAAATAGTAAAGGGTTAGGGCAAGGGGTTAATTAAAAAATTAATATTAGTCACATCTTTAAATTTTACATTTAAACATGTGATCATTAACTTTAAGTTTAACCCCAAAAATAAAACAACAAAACCCACAACCAATTAAACAAAGCCAACAACCAGTGCAACAAAGGGTAAGGAGGTTTGCAAAACCCTAACCAATTAAACAAGGGTAAGGGGGGTTTGCAAAGTGGCATTACTCATTCCTTCAAAATCATATGGTGAAGACCTATTACTTTATCATCACAAAATATGGGATTTTATCCCTCTTGTGGTTATGTCCTTCTTCAAGGAAGGTCATGTACCACCAAGTACCAATTGAAAATCAAATGCTTGAAACAAAAGTCCACAGGGTCTTATCCACCAAAGATTAGGAGACCCGAGGATCAATAGCGTTAAGCAAGGATTCCCTGGAACTTTTATCCGAGGGCCATTAATTACATCTAAGGGACTTATATCATCAACCATGAAGGAACACATCCAATGATCAATACAAGAACTAAACAAAGTTCACGGAACACACATCCAGGGCCTAAGTACTACATCTAGGGTCTTGTATCATCACCACAAGGAACACATCAAGAGTCAATCCAAGCACTAAGCAAGGATTCCTTAGAACACATCTAGGGACTTGTTGTTTGGTCCTAGACCAAGAACTCCAGGAGTCTATTGGGGTCCTTAGATCAAAACTAGGGTCTTTGTCATCCTCGAGGAGAATGGCTCTCGGCTGCTGCATATAATTTAACACTCCCTCTAGGAGGTATTCATTCCCCTTAAACATGGCCAGTATACAGAGCTTTATCAAAGGTAGTGGCTTGGTGAAAATATCAACAACTTGATCATTTGTAGGAAGGTATTGTATGTGTACTTCTTTCCTTTGCACCCTGTCCCCGATATAATGATATCTCATTTCAATGTGTTTGATCTGTCATGAAACCGGGTTCTGTGGTTTATGCAGGCTTTGATTGTCACGATTGTATAAGCGTAGGCTCAAACTCGGCTGAATAGAATTACGAAAGTAGCTTCACGAGCCACCTTTGCTTCTCTGCGCAAGCAACACTCGCTGACAATATCTGCCCTACTGCGATTACTTTGAGCTGAGCCTTGTTCCTATTTGGACGAGGAAATCATAAATTTGGTCAGGCAGGACTGTCTCAGGAAGTACTCTTAGGTCCACAACATATTGCCCATCAATGCGAATCTGTAAAAGTAGGTAGCATCCTGTATGGATGTGTTTGAGACCATAAGCTATAGTCCCGAACATATCTTAGGATATGTTTTCACGCAACTCAATATGTATATGTTTTGGTTCACACATATGAGGCAGCTAAGAGCATTAACAACATAGCGAATGCCGGGTCACCATTATGCGAGACCATGGGGATCCAATGATTTGTCGATATACGGTGGGGTCTTTTGGATCTGTGCCTGTGACTTGATATTGGAGCTTCTTTAAGTTGGAGATCATTAGGTAGTCATGGTTTCTGGAGTCCATCATGTCAAATCTGCGAAAGATATCAATGGCATACCTGCATTGAGAGGAAGATCTCTCCTGTTTTCTGCCAAACTTCCAAGCCTAGAAAGTAGTACATGAGCCCCAAATCTTTCATTTCAAATTCTTGAAAACTCCCTCTTAGTCACGAGCATCAGAGTCTTCCTCTCTGTGAGAACAAATCATCCACATATAGAACTAGTAGAAGTGGATGATTTTGAATGACCTTTAAGTACAGATTTGTATCTGCTATGCTCTTGGAGATGGGAACTTTGTAGGAAGGCGCCAGATACATATAGCTCTTAGACTTGTTTCCAACCATTCAAGGCTCTTTAGTTTACATACATGAGATCTTTGTTGTGTATTATGAAGCCTTCAGGCGCTCAATGTAAACCTCTTCTTCAACTTCCATAGTTGAGGAGGCGGTCTTAACAATCCCTTCGATGTAATTTCCAACCAAATGCTAGCACCAAATTGAAATAATAATTCGATGGAAATGAATGCGGCAACGAGGAGCAAAGATTCGTCGTCAATCAATACAACCTTTAAAGAGAGAAGCCAGAACCACAAATCTTTACCTTATATTTCTCAATGACGCCATCTGGCATGCTTTATCTTATAAAACCATTTTGAATTTACTGATTTGTTGCGAGGTCTGGGAACTACTGACCAAACATCATTCTTCAAGATGAAGTATATTCTTCCTTTCGTTGCATCCCTTCCATACTTGATGTTTGGGGCATAGGAAAAGTGGAAGGTTGAATCAATTCTGATGAATTTAACTTGGATATTAGGCTTAGGATACTTATACGGTTCCACTTTCTCTAAAGGGTGTACCCATGGTCAAAGGTGCTACTGCTTCTCTCAATATTTAGCGACGCAAAATTTTGGTTTCCTTTTGACTGGAGGTAGCTTCATTGGAAATTCAATAGAGTCTTTAGATGGGTCTGCTTCAATCTCATAGGCTTCCTCCATCTGTTCATCCGGAGAAGGAGAGTCATGAGGTGGAGCTTCATGCTCCTCTGAATCACATAAAAGATCTCTGGCGTCGAATCTTTGTCCTACTTCATGAAAAGTTACATCACGACTTGCTTCAATGAATTTTTTTGTCCTAGGATATAAATCCTGTAAGCCTTTGAAATTTATTTGTATCCCACAAAAAAATTCCTTTCTTACCGGACAACTCAAGTTTGGTCCTCTTCTCTTTTGGTATGTGTATGTAAAGTGGACTGCCAAAAATCCTCAGAAGCTCAACTGATGGTTTACAACCAGAGAAAACTTCTTCTGGAGTTTTCACATCAAGTACTTTGTGAGGGCATCTATGCAGTATGTATCGCTAGCATCTTTGACCCTCAGCCCGGAGAGAAAGTGGCAAATTCTGATAATGCATCATGGCCCTGGCTGCTACACAGATGGTCATGTTCTTACGTTCAACTACACCATTTGTTGGGGGTTGTAAAGACGCGGTCGACTCCCTCTTAATCAGCTCGTGAGTTCATCCTTGAGGAGTCAAATTAACTGGTTTATGCGATACGAAAACTTCAGATGTACCTTCACAATAAAGTTTCCACCAACAAGATTTTCAAAAGTCTTGAAGACACCTTCAAAGATTCATCTTTAGTTTTCAAGAAATATATCAAGTTTCGTGAACAATCATCAATAAAAATAATGTAATATATACAACCATTCATGGAAGGTGCGGACATAGGACCACAAAGATCGGAATGAATTAGATCTAAAACTCTAGGTGATTTTTTTGTTGCTAAGGGATAGGGTTTCTTTGTGTTCTTACAAAGTGAACAACCTTTACAAATACTATCATGCTCAAAACAAAATACTGGCATACTGTCACCATCTTTTGCAAACACGAGTGCGTTGAAGTTCGGTGCCCTAGTCTCACCATTGCCAAAGCTCATAGGGATTTATTGTCTCATGTGCTAGAGCTTGAATGACTTGATCTGAAATCTTATACAAACCACACCCACGAGTTCCAATCGTTATAGCGGTATTGAATAGTGGTGAGGGACCATGAAAGCTTGCCCTTTGGAGAAAGCTATTGAGTAACCCTTACTTTCTAAAATTGGAACATAAATTAGATTCTTCTTTAAACCGGGTACAAACAGAATTTCATAGATAGCAGAGATATTTTTGAGAGTGAAATGAAAAGAAGTAGAGCTAAAGTACTTTATATCATTAATGTCTTTGTGGGTAAGCCTGGTTGTACTTTGCTGTAATTCTGTCTTGATAATTTACAGGATTTTGCTTGGCCCAGGTCATGTTTTGAGGCCCTTGTCTATTAACCAAATCTCCTTTGATTTGGGTGATGGTCTGGAAGAAGCGAGAAATAAGGTAATGTTCTTTACGTAATTCTTTCTCTTTAGTTGTAGCTCTGGTTTGTCTTCTTTGATGCTCTTCTTGGGGTTTAGCTTCTTCATTTACAAATGAGGCTTGAAACTTTTGAAACCTTCATTTCCTTCTCTGCTGAGAGGGAGGGTTCCTGCTATCTTTTGCATAGTGTCCTAATCTACTGCAATTAACACATTTCACTTTAGATAGATGAGAACTTAGGGTAGGGGCACACCTTTGGTTTCTTACCTTTGCCTTTTGTCTTTGGGAACTTCTTCCATTTCTTGGCCTTTGTTGCTAGAGCATGTTCTTGTAGGACGGGATAGTCATTTCTGCTTTTCAATCTTCCTTCCTCTTCCAAGCAGGTCATGCCATAGTCTTGCAAAGTTGGGTTGGATTTCTCTTCCATTTTCTGAGGCAAGGAAAACTCCCCAAATGGCTGGGAGTCCATCAATGGCTGCTTGGAACAGATCATCATCTTCCACTTTGGAACACTATTGCAATGGTGATCTCTAATTTGAGAGATTTTGGAGAAGAATGTAGCAACTAAATCATCTTTTCCCATTTTTCAAAGTACGTATTTGTTTCTTCAAGATTCTTTTCGAGTGTGTACCTTCCTTCTCATAGAGATTCGGCTAAAGCATTGTAGCACTCTTTGGGAGTACTCAAAAGACCTATTATAGGTACCAAGTTGTCTTTGTCAGAATTAAGGATGATATTATGACCTTGGCTTGTTTCCTCTTAAAGGCAGCGCTTGCTGTTGCTGTAGTAGGTTATTCAACTTCTCCGGTAACAAAGTCTTCTAGATCATGTTCTGCAAATTTGTTCATTATCCTGTATTTCCAGACAGTGAAGTTTTACGCCCCTACAAGTCTGTCTTCATTGTATTGATAACCTGACATGGTACATAAATTACATAAGACAACCCTAAAACAAAATGGATGCACATGTAGACTCAAGTTAGTTTTGGGTTCTGATTACACCCTACATTTCTGAAACCATGTTAGATTTAGGGTAAAATTTAAGAACAGGTCTCTTTTGAAATTTGTGCAATGCCCTACGTAGATGCGGAACATAAGGTGAAAATAGCATATAGAAAATGAATCTGATATATAGTAGCTTGACGGAAAGAGTAGGGTTGGAGAATATATCAAGATCTACTTGTTGGTACTTTGATCTAGAATGAGAAAGCAAAAGATCTATCGATGAACAATTTTAGGATAATTGTTAAACTCTTTTAGATACAACAATAGACCTGCATACTCAGATCATAGACAGTTATAAATAGCTCTCTAAATGTACCAGCAGATATATACAACAACAGATCTATAACAGCAAATCTCTTGAGAACTTATTCAAACCATAAACAAGAGGCACATGTTATAGATCTATACACTACCTAATAAAACAATCTTATTGTAAACTCAGATCTAAAACTAGAAGCAACAATTTGGAAGCATACCTGGTACCTGACTTATCTTTGAAGAGGGCACAAACCACAATAGATATAGGTCCACGGAATTTTATGCTAAGACAAAGGTTGAGTTCATGGATCTACACAAGATCTTTTATGCCAAGGTTGAAGGAATTTTCTTGCCACCAGAGTCAAAGGTTAGGGATAAAACACCACAGATTCAAACCCTCAAAACAAAACCTTTTCCCAAGAAGACTTTCAGAACTGAGATTACTAGACTGAGTGTAAACCCTAGCCACAACAGTGAGCTATAAAACCCCAAACACAGCAGCTAGTACAAGCGACAGCTAGCAGAGAAAGGATGCGGCACCCTCCAGAAAAACACACAACAACAAGAGCTAGGACGCGGCACCCAGCAATATCCACGGCAGCTCCAGCAAAGGGATGCAACAGTCAAATGAGAGGTAATGGCAGCTAGTATGAGGGAGCGGTATCCAGCAGAGGAGGCACGGTGGGCACTAACAACAAAACAACAAAGTAATGCTGCTCAGAAATAGGCCGCATCACCCTTCAACTCTCAACAGCAGAACACAAGGATGCTAGGACTGAGGTCGCTCCACAATACAGATATACAACGTCAGTTGACTGAGGCCGCAGACAAGAAGTATCCCCATGCTAGCACAAGTAGAATAGTTGAATGTGTTTAGGAGTAGGGGAGGGTCTAGTAAATAGTAAAAGGTTAGGGCAGGGTTGTTAAAAATTAATATTAGTCACATGTTAGGTACATTTAAACATGTGATCATCTTTAAGTTTAACCCCAAAAATACAATAACAAAAACCCACAAACAATTAAACAAAAAGCCCACAACCAATTAAACAAAGGGTAAGGGGGTTTACAAAATACAACCAATTAAACAAGAATTGGGGTTTGCAAAGTGGCAATACTCATTCCTTCAAATCATATGGTGAACCCTATTACTTTATCATCTTTGCATATGGGACTTATCCCTCTTGTGGTTATGTCCTTCTTCAAGGAAGGGTATGTACCATCAGGTGCAGTTGTATTTATTACATTATCTTTATTGATGATTGTTCACCATAGAAACATGGATATATATTTCTTGAAAACTAAGATGAATCTTTAGCGAGGTTTCAAGACTTTAAAAATCTTGTTGAGAACCAGGCAGTATGTCAGATGTTTGGACAGACAATGGCAAGGAATTTGATTCCTTCAAGTATGATGAACTCTGCTGAGCCTCTGGGATTAAGAGGGAGTTGGCCGTGCCTTACAACCCTCAACAAAATGGGGTAGGTGAGCAGTAAGAAACGGGACCATCGTGAAGCGAGCCGGAGCCATGATGCATGTCGAACTTTTACTCTACTCTTTGGGAGAGGCTACAGTCTGGTATACATACTGAGCGAGATGCCCCCACAAAGTACTTGATCGCGAAAACTCCCAGAAGAAGTTTCCACGGGGTTGTAAACCGTCGGTTGAGCATCTGAGAATTTTTTGGTAGTCTAGTCTACATACACATACCAAAGAGAAGGGACCAAACTAGAGCCATGCGGAAAGAAAATTTTTGTGGGATATGGCAAACTTCAAAAGGCTTACAGGATTTATATCCCGGGACAAAAATTCATTGAAGTAAGCAGAGTGATGCTTAACTTTCCATGAAGAACTGACATTCAGGCGAGCCGGAGGCCTTGTATGTGATCTGAGAGGGAACAAGATCCGACATGACTCTCCTTCGCCAGGATGAGTGGATGGAAGCCTAAAGTTGACGGATCAGTCGAGGAGACTTCTATTGATTTCCAGATGGAATACCTCAGGTCAAGAGGAAATGACTGGTCTTGGTGAAATTTTGAGTGGCGAAGGCACTTAGCTTATAAAGGCACTTTCATAGAAAACAGAAACCAGATAAGTACTTTGGTCTAATTTCCAAGTTAACTACAGTAATTGATTCTGAGCCTTCCAACTTTTCTTTGATCTTTGCTAAACATCAAGAAGAGTGGAAGGATATACATGAGTGAAGAGATATAATTCTATCTTAAAGAATGATGTTTGGACTGTAGTTCCCAGACCACCATTAAATGTGGTAACCTCTAATGGCTTTACAAAATAAAACATCGTGGGATGGCGGCGTTGAAAAGTATAAGACTAGATTTGTGGCTCGGGGGCTTCTCTCGAGAAGAAGGTATTGACTATGATGAAATCTTTGCTCTTGTTGGGTATTCATCCATGGAGACTATGGCTCACTTGCCGGCCGATTATTTGGATGGAAATTACATGGATGGATGTTAGGTAAACTTTTCCTCAACGGTGAGAGGTTTACATTGAAGCGACTGAAGGCTTCATGCTACATGGCAAAGAACTGCATGTGTAAACTCAAGAGAAAGCCTTATGCAGTTGAAACAAGCTCCAAGAGCTTGGTATGGAGAATTAGCCCGACTTCTTCTACAGAGTCTTGGATTTACCAGGAGCATAGCGGTCAAATCTGTACATAAAGTCATTCAAAATCATCCGGTCGCGTGGTTCTTTATGTGGATGACTTGTTCCCTCAGGAGAGAGACTTGATAGATGGACTAAGAGTTTCTAAAGAATTTGAAATGAAGACTTGGGGCTAATGCACTACTTTCTAGGTTTAGAAGTTTGGCAGAAACAAGGAGAAATATTTCTCACTCAGAGTAAATATGCCATTGATATCCTCCGCAGATTTGACTGCAAGTCCATGACTACTCAATGATCTCAGAATTTGAAGAAACTCAAGATCAAGTCCGCGGGTTGGATCGAAGACCCCAGCGTGTATCGACGAGATCATTGGATCATTGATGTATCTGTTACATACGAGACACGATGCTCTGTATCTTTATTAATGCAGGCAGTTCGTATGCGAACCAAAGAAACATTCACATGATTCGCGATAAAACATATCTTGAGATATGTTAGGGGGACCATAACCTATGGTCTCAAATACACATCAAGTGGAGGTGTGATGCTACATGAATTTACAAGATTCAGATTGGATGGACAGCGCAGTGGATCGGAAGAGTACCTCAGGATATTACTTGATCTTGGATTCGGCTATGATTTCTGGTCCGGCCCGAGGAAAGCGAGTTCCGTGTGAAAACACTGGAGGCGAGAATATATAGGCACCGGTATTGCCGATGAAAGCTTGATGTGGCTCCGAAGCTACTGAGACCTATTAGGAGACGAGCAGGCCGCGGTTGCTCTGCTGTGACAATCAAAGGCTGCATAAAGCTCACGAGAAAGCAGGTGTTTCATGGCGGTCCCGAAACACATTGAAATATCATTATATCCGGGATATGATTGAGAAGAATTTCTGGCGATACGGTATGTTAGGCGAGCGGACAATGAAACATCTTTACCAAGCCGCTGTCTTTGATAAAGTTTGTATACTTCGTGACAAGCTTGGTGTAGGCGAAACCTCTCTTCTTGAGAGAAGTGTTAAATTTACATCGTGAGACCCATTCTCTCACGAAGGATGGCTAAGACCACAGAGCAAGATCCCCTAGGGTATGCACTCACAGGGTATGTGAGTGCAGGACGATATTGACAAAAAGACCCTAAGGTTTTTGTAACCCGGGGCCCTGGTTTTGTAACGAGGTACCAATACTGGGGCATGGAAGTCTGGTTGTAATAGGTTAGAAGACCTAGATATGCAGGGCCCACAGTTTTATTAACCAGCGGGGCCCACAATTTGTAACCGGTACCCATGCAGGGCATGGAAGTCTTGGTTGTAACCAGCGGGTTGAACCCTAGATATGTCTAGAATTTGGTTGTAACCGGGGCCCACAATTGTAACCGGGGTAACCGTGCCTTGGGCATGGGAGTCTTGATTTGTAACCAAGCGGTTGAAGACCTAGATATGTCTAGGGCCCCCATGCCTGGGGCATTGGGTCCTTGGCCTGGGACCAAGCAGCTAAAGCCCTAGATATGTCTAGGGCCCCAGTTTATGCCAGGTAACCATCTGAGGGGCATGGGTTGATCATGGTCGACCTTGGTGTGAAACTTGATGGTACATGGCCTTCCTTGAAGAAGGGCACAACCACAAGAGGATAAAGTCCCTTATGCGGTGATGATAAAGTAATAGGTTCACCATATGATTTGAAGGAATGAGTAATGCCAGGTGTCAAGCCCTTGGTTGATTGTTTTGGACCTTTGAGGGTGTTGGTTATCCTTTGTGGGCTTGTGAAACCTGCACCTTTATTGTGGGCCTTGTTTATTTTTTGTTTGGGGTTTTTGTTTAATTTTTGAGGGCTAAATTTTAAATATTAATAATCACATGTTTAAATGTGAAATTTAAACATGTGATTTATATTATTATTATTTCCCTCCTACCCTAACCCTCAACTATAAAATAGAACCCTCCTACTCTTACATACACACTTTCTATTTTGTGACTTTGTCCTAGCGTGGAGACTCCTTGAAGGTGCGGCCCTGGAGTCTTTAATGCATTTGGGGAGTGTAAAGTCCGATCTGTTGTGTAAAGGATCTGGCTGTCCTATCTTCTAGCATGCATAACCCTTGAAGAACAGCCCTTTCCCTTCTTTTCTTTGTTGATTGGTACTGGGATGCCACCACACATTTGTTTGGTCATAGATTCCGGTCTTAAGGTCTTGGTATTTTGTGAAATTAGCTACACATGTGAGGAAGGTACATACACTGTCAAGTCTGTGGCTGTTTAAGGAGTCTTGTTGTCATGAAGTCTGCTCCTATCACGAAGAGTCTGTTACTGTGGAGAGGTATGTTGGTACCGAGTAATTTAAGTGTGATCTCTATTTGTTTCTTGCTTGACTTCATGCAATTTGTACCCTTGTTTGTTGTGGGTATCATAGGGTTTGGGTTTTATTGTTGGGGTTTTGGTTTACGTTTGTCTTGACTATGGTGGCATGAAAAGTTTCTTCAAGCGGTGGCTTATAGATCTCTAATAGATCCGAACCAAACCTTTCTTGAGCATAAATCTCAAGACTTATTTTCTCTATGGTTGTGCATCATCTTAAAATTAGTGAGCTACTGCGAGGTATGTCTCTAATGTGCTTACGATGATAGTTAGGATAAAGGTTATTTAATTTCAAGTAACCACAATTGTTTTATTTAAACCAGTCCTTAAAGAAGAGGTCTTATCATTGTTATTTGAGATGCTTGTTACACTTGAAAGTTTATATGGTTTGCTTGAGTGGAAATTTAGATCTGGCATTTTTGCTTGCGGAAGAATCTTAGCATCTCTGATTTGCTTTAGCTGTTGGGGCTGTGATATATATTTGAGTTTTTCCGGTGTTGAAGGGAGTTTATCTTTCCGACATTGTTTTCTTTTACATACTGTTTCTTTTATCTATATACTTTGTCTATGCTTGGATCTAAAGTAGCTTTACTTAGAAAATTTAGAAATTATTTGCGTGTTTCATCTTACCTAAATTCTAGCAGGCCCTAGAACACACCTAGGGTCTTGTATCATCCACCACCAAGGAACATCAGGATCAAATCAAGCACTAAGCAAGGATTCCCAAGATTTTATCCGGGGGCCTAAATTATCTAAGTCTTATGACATCCTCGAGGAGAATGGCTCTGTTCTTTGCATATAAATTTAACACTTCATGCTATCAGAGTAAAACAAAATATAGACTTAGCAGGTCCCTTGTCTTGTCATATTACAAGTTCAAAAGAATTTTATAAATCATTTAATGCAAATTGATGGATGACCATTGTATGGCCATCTTGTACTTCTTCCAAAGAACCATAAAACTCAGGTAGTTGAAGTCCTTCCTTTGAGAGTTGATATGTACTCTTGTTGTGCTCCCTGTAAACATGAGTATAGCTGATCCAAATAAATGGATTAGATATTGCCTTTAATTGAAATGTTAGTGGAAGGAGAGAATTATTTTGTACTTGGAGGCTTCCTGTCATCTAATTTATGACCATAGATGAGTCACCCATGACCTGATCTAGTTAATGACCATAGATGAGTCACCCATGACCTGAAGCTTTATCAATCTCTCTATCTAAAGCAGATTTTAGGAAACAGTATAAGGTCTTGAATTCCCCTTGGTTGTTTGTTCCTCTTCCTATATTACCTTTGACCTGAACTCTGCGAGCCTCTGTAAAATATAGAATGAAGCCAATCCCACTGATAGAATTTGAGACTTGACAAGCCCCATCGAAAAAACCTCTAGCTAATGACGTATCTACCGGTACCTTCGAAAGAATTCTCTATGGTTTAACGGTTAACCTTTGGATTAAGCTTGTAATATGCAAATAAAGCATTAAGTTGGGCAACTACTTGAAAAATGCGTATCATCTTCTCTTCAAACAAAATAACATTTCTAGCTATACATATTCCCCACAAAACTAGAAATGGGATTGTCCCGAAGCACTTTAGATCTTGCCAATGAGACCATACATTGAGACGTGTATCTGTGGATTCACATTTCCAAAGGTTCTGGATACCCAAAAGATCCTCAACCTCAACCCAAACTTTATGAGATAAACTACAATGCATGAACAAATGTGAAGTTTTTTCCTCACTACACCTACAAAATAAACAAATACTTGGACTTGCTCTATTTCTCTTTGGAGGGTTTCCCATGTTAAAACTTTATTGTTCAATATGAGCCACATAAACAACTTACTCTTGGGAGGGGCGTTAACTTTCTAGAGCTTCTGCTACCACCATTTGTATCCAAGACTAGGGGTATAATTGTTCCCTGCTCCATTAAGAGCCCATATTAGTTCAGTGGAGGAATTGTTCAATCTTATATGTGCCTTCTTGAGTTTTGCTAAAAAGTGATCCCAACTTTGGGCCAAATTTCCTTCTAGACTAAGTTCGGTTGCCCTTCTCCAGCCTTGAGACCACAAGGATGTGTCATCTGGATTGTCAATCAAGTTAAGTGTACATCTGCCAGTTACCTGTAGGTGTTGTATGATTTCATCAAGGAGGAATATGTCTCTACCACACTCCATTATTGCATCTTCCCCCACTCTTACTTGTGATCCATTTCCCACTCTCGACGCTAGATAGGAACCTATGATCGGGAATGCTAGTGTCATTGCCTTCCATTGGTTGGATACATTCGCTATATTCTTCCTTTCCTTTCTAATCCAGTCCAAGAGGGTTCCAGGAGCAATGTATTTCTATATAAGAATCATTTTCCATTGGCTCTCCTTTGTGATGACATTCCATAATGATTTTGCTACTAGAGCCTTACCAAATAAATGCATATTCTTCAACCCTCAACCTCCAAGAGCTTTTGAGGTTGCAGTCCTCTCCCACTTAACCAAATGTTTCCCTTTGTAATCATTGCTCCCTTGCCATAGGAAATTAAAGCTATACTTTCTGATTTTTTCAAGAATACCTTTGGGTATATGAGATAGAGTGTGCTAGTATACTGGAATAACTTCTAGCACTGATTTTATCAGAACCAATCTACCACCCTTAGAGAGTCAGTTGTTGCACCAAAAAGAGATACGCTTTTCAATTTTAGACAACAACCAATACCAATCTTCCTTTCCATAACAATCAAGCTTAAGAGTAAAGCCTAGATATTTTACCCCTTCTGACATGTCTAAATGTTGAAAAGGAAAACATCCTCCAATACCCAAATCCTGAATACCTTCTTGACCAACTATATAAATTGCAGACTTATTCTCAATTATTTCCATGCTTGTAGCCATATTGTAAAGCTATAAAATGTTCTTGAGACATCAACCCTCCCTTTCCGATCCAAAACAGAATAGTAGAACATCGTCTATGAACAGTGTGTGAGTGCCTTAGATATTCCTTTTCTCACCCCTTTGAATCTCCTTATTCTCCTAGCTTCACTAATGGCTCTACTTAATCCCTCTGCTACCAAAAGAAAGAGGTAGAGTGAGTGTGGGACACTGTTGTATATATCGACGATATATCGGAAATATCAGATATATCGTTGAAATTTTCCAAGCAAAATGTCGCGACACATTCATTAACTCGCGAGATATTGAGAAAGTGTCGCGGGTCGATGGAAAGTGTCGGCCTGCTGGGTAAAGTCGCAGAAAAAGTGCGCGTGAAGGGGGTTTTAGAGGTTGTGGGTTGCCTTTTTTGGTCATTGTTTCATTTCTAAAGTGTGAGAGAGCTAGAGAGATGTGAGGGAAGTCATTGTGCATCTATCCAAGGAGGAGAAAGCCAAGGATCTTGTTGCCATTAGCGCCAACGGAGAGATCATGATTTCCAGGTATGATCCAAAACGTTTTTCTTTCATTTGTTTGAAGTTTGAACTTGAATCTTTTAAACTTTGTTTTTAAAATTTTTAGAGTTAGGCTAGGGTTTGCAATGTGCCTCTTGTTGTTTTTGAATGGAAGATTCAATCATTCTAATTCATCTAGCTCTCATTATTTAACCTTTGCATTATCGTGTGTTTATTTTTTATTTTTTTTGTGCCATAGGTTTAATATTTTCATCTAAACAAAACGCCAAAGGCATTGGATCAAATGTGGGTGTATGGTGAACCAGTGCAACTTCCCAATAGACAAGTATTGACATGCAATCTTTGCGGCAAAAAGATTTTTGTAGGAATTAACCGCTTGAAATATCACCTTGCCAAAATCCCTGGGTTTGATATGGATGCTTGTGCAAAAAGTACCGGAAATTATGCATGTTGCAAACCAATCACTCATTGTTATGGCTAATAAGAGGGATGCGGTTGAGGCTAACAAAAAAGAACTTGAACTTGCAAATGGGAAACAACTGGAACCGCGTGCCTTTGGGGGGACTAGTACCACAATCCCACTCCTTAGCCATAGGCCCCGAAACTTCTGCAATTTGCTCATCAGCCTCACCTTTCTTTGTGGGGAGATCAACACCTAGGGAGAAACCTTCTATTCGGTCACTGATTAAAAGAGAGCCGGAGGGAGGCCAAGCATGGCCAAATGTTTTCTTTGGGTATTATACCTTTTAACATTGCCAATTTATTAGAATTTACATGCGTGGCCAGGAACCATTCTCACGGAGGGATGGCTACAAGATACAGAGCAGATCCTAGAGGCCCCAGTCTGATCTGGGGTATGGCAGGACCAGGAGAATTGATAAGACCCTAGTCAATGTCCTGGGGCCTAGGCCAGGTCAGGGGTATTGGCATGCACAGGGCATGAGTCGCAGTGCAGGACCAAGCATTTGAGAACCCTAGATATCCTCTAGAATTTTGGTTTGTAACCCGAGGGGTAACCATGCACAGGGCATGAGGTATATCCCAGTGCAGGACCAAGCATTGAAGACCCTAGATATCTCCATAGGAATTGCACGGTTTTAACCAACGAGGGGTAACCATGCTGGGGCATGAAGGTCTTGAGTGGGACCAGGCATTTGAGAACCCTAGATATCTCTAGAGATTTTGGTTTTGTAACAGGGGTAGCCAATACACAGAGGGCATGAGGAAGTCTTGAATGCAGGACCAAGCATTTTAGGACCCTGGAATATCCTCTAGGGCCCACTAGGAATTAGGCTGAGAATTTACCCAATACTGGAGCATGGGGAGTCTTGTGCAGGACCAGGCGTTTAAAGACCTAATATCTAGGATTTTGAATTTGGATCTGGGGTAACTGCATGCACAATGGCATGGAGTCTTGATGCGGGACTATTGAGCGTTTAAAGACCCTAGATGTATCTAGGATTACGAATTTGGGTCGGTGCTCAATACTGGGGCATGGGTTGATCCTTGGTCTCTCGACCTTGGTGTAAAACTTGATGGTACATGACTGTGAAGGGACGCATACAAGGAGGGGATAAAGATCCGTTATCTTTGTGATGATAAAGGTAATGGGGTTCACCATGCTTGTTCCGGAAGGGATAAGGTAGTACTTGTACTGTTAACCTTCTCTTGCCCTTGGTTGTTTGTTTTGGGGTCCTTGTTGGTTGTGGGTTTTGTCTTTTGGTTGTGGGCTTTACTTTTTTGGTTGTGGGCTTTACTTTTTTGGTTGTGGGCTTTACTTTTTGATTGTGGGCTTTGCTTTATTAATTATAGGTTATGTTTATTGTCACATGCATAAATTCATAATTTAAGCATGTAGCTGACGATAATCTCAACAGGCTACCTGGCAGCCCTAATTAGCCCTAACCCTCTAACTTCTGTTTAAAGGACCCTCCCTACCTTTCAACTACCACCTATTGGGCTAGTGATGGAGAGTCCTAAAATTATGGTTTTAGGTTTTGAACATTATGGTGTCTCTTGTGGTGGCCTCATTCCTTTATTCTTTATCCCTAGTTGAGACTAAGATATTGGAAGCCTCTTGAGTTAGTGTGATATTATATGAAAATGAAGTGTGACCTCCTCCACTGCTAATGTATCTCATGGCCATTTATCTCCATCTGCTTTGTGGTAGTATATAGAGTCATCTTTATCTTCTTTCTTTGTAAAAGAAAGAAGTTTTATTGGTAGGAACCTCTTCCTATGCAGCAGGTATGGGAACATGGGCCAGTCTGGCACCTTCTATTCTTGAGACTCGACCATTTGAATCCCTTTGCTTGCGTGTGGAGAGACACATGGTAAGTGCCTTGTCTTTGGGAGGCTGCCAGAGGTTGATTCAGTTCTGTTAAGAACAAGGGTTACTGGTCAAGTCTTTTCTTTGGGAGGGTTTGGTTTCTTTTATTATTTGTCCCTGTAGAGCAGGGCTTGATGGCATGGAAGCGTTCCTTCCTATCTTTGGCATAGAGATCTCATTTGATCCGGTAGACCTTTGTCCCAGGTATTACAATGGATCTACTCCTCTGTGATGCCAGGCATCTTCATTTAGTAGGTTCTTGTATCAGGTATGTGTTTCAACTATCTAAATTTGAATTTGCTTTAGGACTGATCCAATCTAGTTTGAATGATGTGGATCCAAAGATGTGTATCCTGTGGAATGTTTAGGTAGTTCCTTTAGATCTGGCCAGTGATGATATAGATCTGTTGTGCATTTATAGATCTTCACTTATAGATCTTTATTGCATTTATAAGATCTTCACTTTATATATAGATCTGCTGTTGTATTTATAAATATGAACCAATCTTCTTATGAGTTCTAAGTTGTTTCTCTAAGCTGCCATTGGTATTCTGAGGATCTAGCTATCCTTCTATGTAATTACTACCTCGTTTTGTTTTGGATATAGGTTGTTTTAGTCCTAGATCTTGATATTTAGATATGTCTCACCAAATCCCAAGTTTATATGCATATGTGATCATAGCTCCATTATTAAGTTGCTTTAACTGAAGTCTATCTTTGATACTCAGGATCTAAGTGTGGAAAATTTAAAGAAACTATTATTACTAATTTTGCCTAAATCTAACACGATAACCCCTTATACCATTCCATGTTTGAAGGCATTTGGTGTTAGCCCGAGTGTGGGGACTGACCCCTTCCTCTCAGCGGGATTTGAGAGGCGTCTCCTTCAAGGGGAAGGCCGGTACACAAAGATTAGTACCAGTCGACATGGAGACCAGGATGCATGGTGGCTGATGTGGATGGGTGGGTACGATGGGAAGAATGGGAGTCAATTCTAAACTTCTTGGTTAGTTGTCCCAAAGGGGACAATGTTTATCAAAGTGTTGAAGCAAGTGCATATAAAAAAGATGCAAAATTATTATGTAAAGGTTGTTGGATGGCTTTGCTCCAGGGAGATGGGCCCATGATTATGTAAATGTCCAGGTGAAATGGGAACAATGTTGCGATCCAAACTCATCAATCTCCTGCCTTTCTTTGTGGGAGGTCAACACAGGGCAACCTTCTATTGGTCATTGATTAAAAGAAAAGAAACGGAGGAGGCCATTAAACTTGTAGCCAAATATTTTTTTAAAATTATACCTTTTAACATTGCCGGCTGTCCCCTTCTACCATTCCATGTTTGGAGCTTCTACTATTGTTGGCAGGTATGGGGTCCCTTCCTACCTCCCGGGATTTAGAGAGGCGTCTCCTTCAGAGAGCCATTGCCGCAGAAAAATTAAGCACCACCATTTCGAGCATGGAAGACCACCCGGATGCAAATGATGGATGGGTGGACTGATGGGAAGGGGAGATCTATTCTAAACTTCTTGGTTAGTTATCCCAAGGGGACAATGTTTATCAAAGGTGTTGATGCAAGTGCATATACAAAGGTACCAATGATTATGTGAGTTGTTGGATGGATTTATAGGAATGGGCCATGATTATGTTGTCCAATTAATACCGGACAATCTTGCTAATTATATCATTGTTGGGAGGATGCTTATCTGAGGTATCCATCCTTATCTTGGAGTCATTGTGCAGCCCATTTACGTGGTGATGCTTGCCTGGGGACATGGGAAAACTTCAGGTCGAAATCATTGATTCAGTTCGAGTGTGACAATATATATATATATATATATATATATATATGTCACTGAGACAATTCCTTAGGGAACAAAAGAAATTTGAGTCGATCCCACAATCCACCGCGTTTAGCTACCAACTTCTATAACTTGGGTAAAACCTGATAGTATATTTAGGTTTACAAAGAATGTTTCTTCTTTCTAATGAGGTATGATTTACTTGTGTCTATGGCACCTACCAAACAATATGGAGCAAGCCATAGCCCAACAATGGGACGCCTGACCCAAGTTTTGGAGTGGAGTAGGGGAGGGATGTACCATCAGTGAACCTTTAAAGAGTAAAGGTTCTTGATTGAGTTGATGGTGAGAGCCCATGGTGGGCTCCCTTTAGCCAGCAAGAGGCCATGGATAGAGACCAAGGGAAGCTATCTCTGGAAGAGTACAAAAGCAAGGGGAGGAAGAGTAGAGAGGTTAAGATATATGGGGTGTGATTTATGAGTGATGGAATAACACTCTCTATCGTCCCATTCATGCAACATGGCTCTACCTTAACCACCTGCATTTGCTTATGCTTGTAGATTTAATTTTAATGGTGAGGTCATTGATGGTTTCCTCCAATGTGTTCAGAGGATGGTGCTGACTCTAGTTGAACACTCAAAGATTTCTAGACAGAATGAGATATATAGGATGGCATCCGGGGATGTTAGGCTATGATATGCATTTTGTCGAGATGGGACCACAAGGATGCCGGAGTGAAAAACTAAACTTTTAAAATTTTGTTTATTCCCTTTCTATATATTATATATGACATTTATTACTTCATGGAAATCCGAAATATAATTAGATTTATCTTCCTTTCATTTTATTCGTAGATGTTTGGGTGGAAACATGGTGGAAAGCTCAATTTCAAAACTTACCCGTTTGGAGTGCTTAGTCAGAGCTTGCAGTTCTTAGCCGAGTGTAGAAGCAATTGGAGTGTCTTTGAAAGATACACTCAAAGAAGCACAACAGGTTAGAAATGTTAAAATGCAACAATCAAAATTTAAATTGTTTATATTTTTAATTTTAATTTTTTGAATTTTAGTATTTACTATTTATTTACTATCACTAACTATAGCTCTCAATGTTCATATAGGTTAAGTACCCAACACCTTAATGACTTGGTATATGTCTACTACAATCTAAGGTTGTGGGTGAAACAACCGACAAAGAACTTGACATAGAAGACATTTCATTGGATAACATTGACAACACCAGTCAGTGGAGGGTGGAGATTTAGGAGCCTGAGATGGAGGAGGTCCTTGAGTGGTTGGAGGAGCATACAAATGATTTGAGGGAGGAGGGACCTTGAGGAGGAGGGAGGGCGATGTTTCCACTTCAGTGATATAGACCCTTAGAATTTGAGGAGGGAGGTGGACTTCCAGTGGATCGATGCCACCACCACCTCCGCGAGGAGCCATGCAGGAAGGTTGGACTTGGGTCGTTGGAATTTGGGAGGCAACACACTTTTCCTTCCACCCTGCGTCCCCATCACTTACCACCTCGGATGGAGCATCTGGAGCTTCCGCTCCAAGCTCATCTAGAGTACCACCACGACCACCTACTGCTTCCAAAAGAAAATTGATGCCCTTTACCCGTAAAAGGGCAAGAGCAGCAACAACACCACGACACAGAGGGAATCAATGATTTGGATTCCTATGATCTATCATTTTCATTTTATCAGATATACTGGCTAGTATCTAGATGCCTGATGATGATTCATCTCATGGGATACATTTATTTTGATCATTTGATGTGATTTTGTATCTACTATCATCCCTATAGAGACATGTTTCAAATTTTCCAGTTTAGTAGCGATATGGCACACCATCTTATTTGTGGTTGTGGCCTGCATATTTGTAAGCAAAGTGTTTTTGGACTTCCAGTGGATCCAATGCCACCACCACCTCCACGGAGAGCCATACCTGGAGTTGGACTTGGGTCCGTTGGGACTGGGAGGAGGCAACACACTTTTCCTTCCACCTCGTCCCCATCACTTACCACCTCAGATGGAGCATCTGGAGCTTCCACTCCAAGCTCATCTAGAGTACCTCCACGACCACCTACTGCTTCCAGAGGAAAACTGGTGCCCTTTACCTGTAAAAGGGCTAGAGCAGCAGTTGCAAAACAACATAGAGGGAATCAATGATTTGGATTCCTATGATCTATCATTTTCATTTTATCATGTACTATTTAGTATCTAGATGCCTCATGATGATTCATCTCATGGGATACATTTATTTTGATCATTTGATGTGATTTTGTATCTACTATCATCCTATCAGGAACATGTTTCAGAATTTTCAGTTTAGTAACGATATGTGAGCACTTGCCATCTTATTTATTGGTTGTATTTTCATATTTATGTAGCAAAGTGTTTATTTGATGTTGTTGTTGCTTTACAAGTTTAAAAAATTGAAAAAAATGAGTGTTCTATTGGATCCGAGCATCTATTGGATCCCACCCATGACTGGTACCTTTCCACCTTTTCTATAAAGTCCCCATGGATCAAAAACCTATCAAGCCTCTTGGAAACACAATCTGTCCCTGATCTGTTGTTGCTCCAAGTTGGCTTGAGCTTAATAGGGTCAATGTCCATAACACCTGCTTGATTAAACAAGTTATGGAAGAATCTAGCTAATCTATCCACTCTTGCATGGGACCCCCATATCTCCCTTCTATTCAAAGTAAAATTTAAGTCCCACCCCCCCGCCAATAATGAGGTTATCTTCTTTAAGACACTCAGAAGCAAACAAATTTTCCTAGTAAGTTTGCTTACCCTCATAAGCCCATACACATCTAGTAAAGTCAGAGTCATTCCCAAGCTTTTACTTAATACCTTTGTGCAAAGCCTTGAATGAACAAAGAAAGAATTGATAAGGGGTACATTTTGATTCCAACTTGTAATATATATGCTTTTATTAATATAAACAAATTATGTAATATATATTACATTTATATAACATAATATAGTCAAAAGATGTAGTTAATTAATATAGTTGACAATTTAGTTAAGGTTATATATATATATAAAGTAATATATACGTTTTTATCAATATAAAGAAATTATGTAATAAGTATTATATTTTTATAACATAATATAGTTGATAGATGTAGTTAATTAATATAGTTGACAATTTAGTTAAGGTAGCGATTTCATTAGTAGTAGTCTTATTGTATTTGCATTTGGTAGTTTAGGAAATGTATCATCTATGTGATCTATGGGGATGGTAAAGGTTTATAAAGGTATTTGTAGACGACATAATTTTCATTTTTCTAATGAGTGATTAATTTGCAGATTATCCATAAATCCATATAAGAGACACCATGATGCATCCATACTATGGACTTAGGGCACATTCAACCTCTACATCCATATCCGTAGACTTGTCATGGAGGGCATGTTTTGATTGTGTTATATGCAAACATAGACCCATTTAAAAACACATTGAAAATTATGTATTAAAAGGTGGTTAGGTTGATTGGCGATTTTAATGGACGAACTTCACCGAATTTATGCAGCCTCTCTTCAAATGCGTCGAATTTCAAACTTTATGGATGAAATCTAACGAACGTGGTGAATTATCATTTGAGATCCTAAATCCCAAAAACCTTATGCCATCACTTGAAGGTGGGACCCTATCTGAGGTTTTAATTTGGAGGGGCATGATGCCTCCTAGCTGACTTAACGACAATGATGGTTCTATTGCCTTTCGACCATCCTTGCATGGGTAAATTGGCCACTTTTCTGATATTTGAACCCTGGTGGGGGCTAAGAGTTCTCTTCCTTTATTCATTAATGATTCAATGTATTTGCAGTTACATGATTAGCATTTTTGTTTCTATTTCTTTCTTTCTACTGATTATGTTTTAGTTAGCTTGGATATGCCCTAGGCACTCTACTGTATAAGTTATTTTTGGATGACCTTTTAAACTTTTTTTTTTTTAATATGTTTATCTTCTAAATAAAATTCCTACTTTAAACTTTATTAATAAATAGTATGTACATGTATTTTATACAAAAAAGGCGGGCCATGAAAACAACCGCCATGAGCAAAATCTAGTAGCTAGTATATGCCCATATGGCTATCAAAAAATAGAATCCTAATCTTGAAGGCTTTACAAGTCCAATATAAAAGTATTCATATGGCCATAGGCCATAAAACAAAGAGTTGAAATCAAATCTGCTAAGTTAGTTGGCTACGACATAGATAGAGATTAAGACTAAGTAGTAGAAATAAATCCCATATTTGGAGGAGTGTCATGGTTATTTGTGTATTTGTCCTAACTATTAAATGGTGGCTCGTCAATAGATGGGGAAGTGTTCCATCCATCTTCAATCAACTACTAAGGCCACTTCCCCATTGAGATGGCCAAGTTTAGCTTGGGGAACATGTCATTCTCGGATCAAGGAGGCAACCAACTATAGTTCTCTTTTCTTTAGCTTAGATGTTTATTGCATTCTTGACCCATGCAACTTGCTATGTGGCCTTGCCTATTGCTATATTGATGTGTGTGAACCAACAAAATGGTAGAGTTCACCTCTGGGGGAACCCAACTCATTGTGCAAGGACACATGTCTAGTACTCCAAAAGCCCCTTGAGATGTGCTAGCTTGAGGTCCACCCTTCTAGCTTAAACTTGGATTTCCGAGCACAAAGTTGGCATAGATTAGAGCTCCATCATACCAGGTCAACTTTTTGAAACGAGCATTCTTAAAAATACGATTATTTTGTTTTTTCCAAATGAGAAACAAGAGATCTATTCTAACAAACTGCCATGTTGCATGAAATTCCAATGGCCATGGGTGCTTATCACCAAGGAGATTAGAATTACAGGTTGTGGACATAGGGAGGAGTTGACCACACAAGATTGAGGCCCATTTCCATATTGACTTAGTAGAAGACAAAATATGGACTCAGGGAGAAGTTGGCTACACAGGTTTGAGGTGTGAATTTTCCAGGTCCTATCAGCTGCCTTCTTGGTCTGTCTTTGACCAAGCAAAGGCTCTAAGTTTTCTGCTGTCTTTTCTTTTAATTTTCTGCTGTTTTATAACAGCCAACAGTCATTTTAGTTTTATGCTGATTGTTATGGTTGTAGTCTCAATTTGGGTG